>CAUYLG010050312.1:0-75040 GCA_963573385.1 Cacajao melanocephalus
TAGCCTGGGCAGTAGAACAAGAATCCTGTTCTCTCTCCCTCTTTTTCTTCCTCTTTCTTTCTCTCATACATTCTTTTTCTTTCTTTCTTTCACTCTCACTTTCTTTCCTCTCTTTTTCTGTCTTTCAAAAAAATAAAAAAATAAAAAAAATTAAAAAAAAAGAAAATAATTACAATTAATAGTTTGTCTTTAGGATCAAAGAAAATGTAATAAAAAAGAAGTAGAATAAAAACTAATTCTAATAGCAGATTTTTAAAAATTAATAATTTGAAATAAAATTTGAATTACAATTTGTGGCTTTTTTTCCTTTTAAAATGTAAGGTCTTTCTACTAAGTTTAATAATTATATTTTCAAGTTACTGAGAAGAAAGTCGACCTTTCTTTTTTTGTTTCCTTTAGTCTTCGTAACCATCACAGAGAATGACCAAGCTTTAATTCTTAGAATTTACATGATACAGTCTTGTGGATGTTTTTGTCTTTAGAGGTTTTCATAATTAGACATTTCATTCTGATAGAGTAAAGAAATTTTGAATATTGAGTAAAAAAGAGAAGGTCTGCTGTATTCATAGCTAATACTAAGGAATAGAAACCTAGGTAGCATCGATTACATGTGTCATCTTCTGAGGCTGTGGCCCACGTGGGTTAATTTCAGAATTATTTTTCTTTCAGAGATGCTAATCTAAACAAAAGTTTCATTGTTTCTTCATTTCTCTCCAAAAATATAAGAAATGGAGTCATATTTTACAGAAAGCTTATACAAGTTTCAGGTTGTCTCCTATTCTCTAAAATCTTAAATCTTTAAGGTACTTACAGAGCTGTTATTAGGAATAAGTGAGACAGATTGAGCTGGTTCACGGTAAGTACCTAATAAATATCAGCTGTGTCTGGTGTTAGCTTAGACAATTCTTTCCCTCATCTATGACTTTCTGTGTCCTCCATTTCTCTCCTTCCCCACCTCTAAATACAGAATGCCCCTCCAACTTAATTATGCTTGAGTCAGTTTGTCCGCATCCCCCCTGCTCACTATCACTGCTCATTGAAGAATATTGTTCCTGTATACTTCCACTGCATTTTCTCATACAATCTACCAGCAAAGCTAACACCTTGCCATGTCTTAACCTTTTCTTCCAATTCTGCAGTGCTGAAATCCGAAAAAACGAATCTGGCAATTGCAAAAAAGTTCTTAGAAGGCCGGGAAGATCCAAGAATGAGCAGGTAAACCCAGGACTGTCTTTGGCAAACAAAGGAAAAGACAGAAAACTCCTATTTTGTACATACACAGGATTAGAAAGCGGAAGTTAATTTTTTCTAACCAACAGGGATAGGGCAGGACACTGACATTTATCAAATACATTTTAAATGGCCGCTGCTTGATCCTCTGATAACCAAGTGAGGCTGATATTATTGTCATCATCCCCATGTTACAGATAAGGGATTCACATGACAATAAATCGTGAATCCGGGTTATAACTAGAAACCTTGGCTTTAAATACCCTACTGTCACCAATTAAATGTGCTAATTCTCCCAGTGAAGGATGATGATTCTCCACAAAGCTTTGGTAAAGGAAGTCTGAGTTCAGTTGTGAGCTTTCTTACACCAACAGGCATAACAAAATGTTATTGATTCAATGCAAAGTGGTTTATTTATTTAAAAAAGTATTGAGTGGGAACCATGCACCAAATATTCTTCTAGGTAGTATAGATACAGTGATTTATAAGGTCACCACAAGTTTACATCCTAATAGGGAGGGTAACTAAGGAAGGAAGGGAGGGTGAAAGAAAGAGAGGAATGAGGGAAAGAAGGGAGAGAGGAAATGATAAAAGCTGTAATAGATTCAGATTTACTATAGATTGAGTCATTAGAAAACCACCCTGACAAAGAGAAGTTTGGATTTTATTTCAAGAGTGATAGATGAGACCTTATTTTTTTATTTTCTCAAAACATGTAAGTTCCCCACTGATATGATTTGGCTGTATCCCCACCCAAATCTCATCTTGAATTCCCATAAGTTGTGGGAGAGTCCCTGTGGGAGATGGTTGAATCATGAGGGCAGGTCTTTCCTGTGCTATTCTTGTGATGGTGGATGAGTCTCATGAGATCTTATGGTTTTAAAAATGAGAATTTCTCTGCACAAGCTCTCTTTCTTTTTGTCTGCTGCCGACCATGTAAGATGTGACTTGCTCTTTCTTGCCTTCCACGGTGATTGTGAGACCTCCTCAGCCATGTGGAACTGTAAGTCCGTTAAACTTTCTTTTGTCAATTGCCCTGTCTTGGGTATGTCTTTATTAGCAGTGTGAAAACTGACTAATACATCGACAAAACTAGCTGACCTACTTTCTTCATTTTTTGTGGTGGACTGGAGGTTTATGCTCTGGATAGGTTAGAAAAGGTGGACTCTGGACTTACTGACATCAGTACAGATGAGGATTTTAGTGCTCTAATGAAAATAATTCAATAAAAATCTACTTAGTAAAAAATTAAACTGGCAAACAATCTTTTTAGTGGCTACCATGCATATATCTTCATCCCACTTCCAACTTCCCCCACCTCCACAAGAGATTAGAATAGTTTCCTTAAACACAATTAAAAAGTGAAAACACTAATAAATGCTATTTATAGTGGCCTACCAATAAGATGACTGAGTTCTATATGATCTTAGAATGAGGACTGCCAGTCCTCAAACATACCCATTAGTATAGAGACACCTTATTTATCATAATGAGTCAGTAAATAATATCTAAAATAGGAAAGAAAGATTATTAGTTTATTTTAAAATGAAGTATGTACCAAAGGAAACAGTTAAAATGATTTCCAAATGGCTGCATCTTGGGGATGAGAATGAAAGTTCAGGGTAGAGGGCTAGTTAAATATAAACATTTAAAACATGCAATTTGATTTCACAATTATATATATTATCACATTAATAAACATAAAAGTTATAATTAATGGGTGAAGTATTATTAAAATATACCCAAATTCAAATGGGAGAAGAGATTCTGTTGATTAAATAACATTTAAAATCTAAATAAAAGTACAGTAAAAGAACTGATAAGTGTGATAGAAAATACATGACTCACCAAGTTATTTGAAGCCAAGTTTATGGATCTCTTAATAAACGTCAAGTTTATATATTTTGCTATGTGGTGCTTTGTATATAGAAAAATGGCCTTGGATATAGAAAGAGAAATATTTAAAATTTTTATTCATATATAAAATATACAATAACATTATTTTGTTATTTAATATGCAAAGCAGCAGGATGTAATGGTTAAGAGCCCATACTGGAGACAGACATCTAGGATATGAATATTGCCTTTCATTAATGAGCTGTGTGTAATTTCCCTGTGTGTAAAGTGGGTATTATAGTAATTCTCAGCTCATAGCATTGTTATGAGAGTTAAATAAGTTAATATTTGTAAAGTTATAGTTAGAGAGGAAGAATAAGTTCTAGAGTTCTATACCACTGTAGGGTGACTATAGTTAACAATAATATATAGTTCCAAATAGCTAGAAGAAGAATAATAGGTGTTCTCAACACAAAGAAATGATAAATTTCTCAAGAAATTCTCCTTCTAGCTGTTTGAAACATCCATCCATTATTTGAGATGATAGATATGCAAATTACCCCGATCTGATCTTTACACATTACATGTATTGAAACACCACTATGTACCCCATGGATATGCACAATTATTATTTGTCAATTAAAAATATAAAATTATAACACAAAAATCGTAGAGTTAGAAGAGTGACCTATTCTAAGCACTATATAAAACTTTCTTAAGTAGAACCAATCACAAAAATATTTTGCTTGTTATAAAATTTACTAATGCTTATTTCTTTAATTAAAATGGATTATTATAGAATTTAGAAGAAAACACAATTCACTGTGCCCAAAGAGAAATATTTCATATGTATATACACATATATACAAATAGAAATACATATTTACATATATTAGCGATATAGTGAAATTATATGTACCCAAGTTTGAATTACACTAGTACTCCTGTTTTGTTGCTTGCTTTTTCACTTGATATTGAATTGAGAGCATCTCCCCAAGTGTCAACATATTTTTTTAAAAGAATTTTTTAATGGCTTGTGGCATTTTATCTTAAAGAAGTATATTTTGTATTTAATCATTCTCTTGTCATGTTGCAAGTCAAACATATATCTCTGAGTTTATTTCTCATCATTTTTTAGGACAGAATTCTAGATGTGAGATCATCAACTTAAATATTATAAATATAATTTAGACTTTGGATATAGTTTGATTAATTAAATTCTAAGTTAGGCTCTTGCAAGGAATTTGTTTAGTGCATAGCTTACTGCAGTGAATATTATGAGGTTTTAAGATATTTGCTTATTTGATTAAAAAGTGTTATCTTTAAATTTGTGGGGTTTTTTTGTATTACTAGTAAAGTTTACATTTTTTTTTTTTTTTGAAACAGTCTCACTCTGTCGCCCAGGCTGGAGTGCAATGGTGTGATCTTGGCTCACTGCAACCACCAACTCCTAGGTTCAAGCAATTCTCATGTCTCAGCTTCACAAGTAGCTGGGATTACAAGCACTCACTACCACACCTGGCTAAGTTTTGTATTTTTAGTAGACACACAGTTTTGTCATGTTGGCCAGGCTGGTCTCGAGCACCTGTTCTCAAGCAATCTGATTGCCTTGACCTTCCAAAGTGCTGGGATTACAGGTATGAGCCACCACACCTGGCCCAAACTTTCCACTTGTTAAAGAAAAAAAATTATTCTGACACTTGTTAAAATGGTAACGAAGAGTTTATTTAAGAATATTGCAATAGATATTAAGACTATGACAATATTCCACCCAAATACAGCAAGAACAAGTTGAAATTTATAGCCATGGACCAGGTTGGGGGAAGGGATCAGTGGATGAAAGATTACTAAGAAAAGACATCAGAGGTAAAAGAATTCTTGCTAGACTGACCGTGATTGTTAATTTCTTTGTGTCAACTTGACTGGGTCATGGGGCCCAGATATTTGGTTAAACATTATATTTATAGATTATATTGACACTTACATTGGTAGATTGAGCAAAGATTTCCCTACTCAGTGGCAATTCCCCAGTGAGATGGGGCCTTATGTAATCTACTGAAGCTCTGAAAGAAATAAAAATTCGAGTAAGAAAAAAATACATTCTTTCTTCCTATCTCCAAGCTGGGATATCAGTCTTCTGCCTTTGTACTTGGATATTACATCTTTGGAACTTACATCTTTGGTTCTCCTAGTTTTCAGTTCTTCAGACTTGCACTAGAACTTAGGCCACCAGCTCTTGGTTTTCAGGTCTTCAAACTTGGACTAGAACTTATACCACTGGCTCTCTTGGTCTTCAGGTCTTTCCACTCAGACAGGAATTACATCATCAGATCTCCTGGATCTTCAACTTGCCAACTGAAGACTCTGGACTTCTCCGCCTCCGTAATTGCATAAACCAATTTAGGGAAGTCAGTTGAGAGAATTTCTAGACATTGGGTGAAGCATCTTGAGTGGTCACACTGCAGAAACTACAGAAGGTTGCCCCTTGTTCAGTTTCAATTTGCAGGACGTTATAGATACAAGACAACCAAAAATCTCTAAAAAGATCTTGGCATCCAGGTTTTACTTCTTTGTGACTCCAAGTCAGGAGAGTGGAAGAAAAATTGGGAATGTTAGTTTGGAGAATTGTAGCAAGATATTAGAGAATCTAAAAGAATTGAAAATTTGGTAAGAACTGACAAATGTGTAAGATGGCAGAATCCAGGCCGGTTTATAGATAGATAACAAAAATCTCAAAGGCAGTGAATATAACTAGTATCTAGTAATTCCTGAAGGTATGCTATAGTGTTCAATTAAAGCATAACTTTTCTCTCTACAATCATTGCATTTATGATTCTTATTTACAAAACAAGTCTGACCTCATTAGTTTTGGCCTGATTATTTACATAAGCCTGCAAGCATAGTTATTTATTACATAGACTTTTAAAAAATGTGCTTTGCTAGAAGCTTTGTGTATTACTCCATTCTGTCATTGCTATAAATTACTACTTGATATTGGGATTTATGAAGAGAAGAGATTCAGTTGACTCACAGTTCTACCGGCTGTACAGGAAACATGCTTTGGGAGGCCTTGGGAAACTTACAATCATGGCAGAAAGGCAAAATGGAAGCAAACATATCTTACTGGGGCAACAGAAAAGAGAAAATGAAGAAGGAAGTGCTACACACTTTTAAACAACCGGATCTCATAAGAACTACTATCCCGAGACTGCAGTGGGGGATGGTGCTAAACCACTAGAAACCACCCACATAATCCAGTCACCTCCCACCAGGCCTTACCTCCAACAGCACATGGAAGCCACGAAGGCTCACAGCTTGCACCTCTGGAGTGGTGGCCTGAGCTGTACCTGGGGCCCTCTGAGCTGTGGCTATAAATGGAACAGCAGGAATGTAGGGAGCAGTGTCCTGAGGCTGAGCAGGACAAAGGGACTGGTCTGGCCCCAGAAACCATACTTTCCTCCTAAGCTTCCTGAGGACTGTGATGGGAAGCCCTGCCTGGAAAATCTCTGAAATGCCTTTAAAGCCTTTTCCCTCTTGTCTTGGCTTTTAGCACTTGTTTCCCATTTAGTCAGGCTACTCTCTCTAGCAAGTGGTTGCTTAGAAGCCGGCTTCAGTTTCTTTCCTAAAAATGCTCTTCACTTCTCTACAACATGGCCAGGCTGTGAATTTTCCAAACTTTTAAACTCTGATTTCTTTTTGTTTGTAAATTTTGACTTTAAGTCATTACTTTGCTCCTGTATCTGATTGTAGGCTGTTAGAAGCATCCAGGTTACATCTTGAACACTTTGCTGCTTAGAAATTTTTGCTGCCAGATACTTTAAGTCATCACTTTAGTTTATACCTCCACAGATCCACAGGACATGGACACAATGCAGCAAAGTTCTTTGTTGAGGTGTAATAAGTGTGATCTTTGGTCCATTTCCCAATAACTTCCTCATTTCCATCTGAGGATTTGTCATCCTGGCCTTCACTGTCTATATTTATATCAGTATTTTTGTCACAATCATTTAACAAATCTCTAAGAAGTTCCAAACTTTCCCTTATCTTCCTATCTTCTGTGCCCTCCAAACTCTTCCAGCCGCTGCCCATTATCCAGTTCCAAAGCTGCTTCCACATTTTCAGGTATATTTATAGTAATTCCCTACCAATTTTCTATGTTAGTCCATTTGTATTGCTATAAAGGAATACCTGAGACTGGATAATTTATGGAGAAACTCATTTTGGCTCACAGTTCTGCAGGCTATACAAGCATGGCACCAGCATCTGCTTCTGGTGAGGCCCCAGGAACTCAGGCACCTTACGATAATGGCAGAAAATGAAGTGGGAGCTGGGATATCACATGGCAAGAGAGAGATGAAGAGAAAGAAGGAAGTTTCAGGCTCCTTTAAACAATCAGTTCTCGTGTGAACTCATAGAAAACGTACTCATTACTCTGAAGACGACACCAAGCCATTCATGAGGCATCCCACCCCATGACCCCAAACACCTCCTATTAGGCCCACCACCAACATTGGAGGTCACATTTTAACATGAGATTTGGAGGGTATAAAGCATCCAAACCATGTCACTGGTTTATCTACACTTTACTTATTTATTTTAAATCTCAATTGTGTTTCTGGCAGATGATATAAGTTTACCTACTCAATATGAAGGTTAATACCTTTTATCAATATTTGTGGAGGTGACTTTTAAGACTTTTCATTTTATCCTGATATGTAATCTTATAGATTTGTGTACTAAATTTTAGATAAGTGACTCAGGGACAATAAATAACTGTCTGGATGTATCTGCATCCCATCTGAGTGGATAAAATATCCAATCCATTTTCTGTCAGACTTTTTGCTCTCTTTTCTGCCTCAGGTGGTTGCTTTTGGGTATTCCTGAATCTTTTGAAACACCGGGTGAGGGTAGAGGGCTAAAGTTATACTGACTATAGGGAGTTGAGGGGCTGTTGTAGAAAGAGAAAAGTATGGTAGAGACAGAGGGATAGAGGAGGTAGGGGATTGAAGAGAGACATACTAAAGGATTCAAGGTAACTGAAGGGGAAATCAAAAGTTATAAAAGAAAGAAGGAGGAGCACACATAAGGGGAAGGTAGAGGTCTTAGAGAAGCCAGTTTGGAGAGATTTTATATTTCCAAAAAAGACTGCTGAAGTTTCAAATTATCCTTAATAAAATCATGCCAACAAGAAAGGAAAGAGCTAGTATCATAGTCGGGGAGCATATAATTAGTAGTAGTTCAAGAAGGGAGAGAAGTCTGACTTAAAAGCTCCCATGTTCTTAACTAATAGTACCTTGCAAAGAGAAGCTGAGGACTCAGCTTTGTTTGCTTAGAACTCTAACCCAGCTCTAACGGAAAGGCCTTATGAAGATCCAGGAGAAAAAAATTCCAGACCAGGAGTCTGGAATTTTATCCCCACTTGAAACAAGAAGCTGAGAAAACTTTCATCTAAGAATATTATTGCTCAAACAAGTAATTTTAAGCCTGGGACTCTAATAGAGCTTCAGAGGGCATCTTCAGAATTTTAAGAATCAAAGTCTATCCTTACTGTGCCTAAATGAACTGTGCTCTGGAGCACTGGTTTAGGAGATAGACCCACTATTGGATTCCTGATCAATCAGTCAGGTGGAGTAAAGACAAAGGCTTCAAAGGTGCTTACTTGGGGTTCTGAGTGAGAGCAGGATTCTTGCTGAAATGGGGCAATGCAGATTTGGCAAGCACAGGGATGTGGTGGGGCTTGGGGCTAGTGCAGATCTAGTCTTTGTCCAGAGATGGTTTAGAGAAGCCTGACTAAAGCTTAATCAAGGAGAAAGTCTTTGTCACTCTATGGGGGATGGTTGTCTCACCAGTATTGAATACTACCATATTTAAATTTTTTTTTTCTGATTTAATAATTACAAAAAAATTTGTTCTCCTTCCTTCCTTCCTTCCTTCCTTCCTTCTTTTTTCTCTCCCTCTCCTTAATTCATTCATTCATTCCTTCCTTCTTTCCTTTCTTCTTTCTTTGATTTAGAAATGTTAACTATTTTTTACTGAGGTTTAGTTGACCATATGGAAAATAAATATTTCTTAGTGATTTTTTTCAGGTCTCAGTATCAGGTCATTTTTGCATTGCTATCCAGAAATATATGAGACTGGGTAATTTATAAAGAAAATAGGTTTAATTGGCTTACAGTTCTACAGGATTTACAGAAAGCATGGTGCTGGCATCTGCTTGGCTTCTAGGGAGGCCTCAGCAAGCTTACAATCATGGAAAAAGGTGAAGGGGGACCAGGCATATTACATAGTGAAAATGTGAGCAAGGGAGAGAGAGTGAGGGTGGAGGTGCCATACACTTTTTAAATGACCAATTCCGATGAGAAATTACCCACCAATGGGAAGGCATTACCGAGCCATGAGGGATCCTCTTCAGTGTTGGGGATTACAATTCAACATGACATTTGGCTAGGGACAAATATCCACACTATATCACTCAACCTCTAAATCCCCTAAATCTTATATCTTTCTCACATTGTAAAATACAATCATCCCTTCTCAATAGTCCCTTCAAAATCTTAACTCATTTTAGCATTAACTCAAAAGCCTAAAGTCTGAAGTCTTATCTAAGACAAGTTAAGTCCCTTCTGCCTATAACCCTGTAAAATAAACAAGTTAGTTACTTCCAAGATACAATGGGGGTACAGGCACTGGATAAACATTTCCATTCCAAAAGGGAGAAATCAGACAAAAGAGAGGGTCCACAGGCCCCATGTAAGTTTTAAACTCAAGAAGGAGTCATTAACTCTTAAAGCTCCAAAATAATCTCCTTTGATTCTGTGTCCCTTATCCAGGGCACACTGATGCAAGGGGTGGGCTCCCAAGGCTTTAGGGATCACCACCCCTGTGGCTTTGCAGGGTTCAGCCCTATGGCTGCTCTCATAGTTTGTTCAGTACCCATGGCTTTTCTAGGTGCAGGTGGATATAAGCTGCTGGTAGATTTACTATTCTGGGATCTGGAGAGCAGCAGCCCCCTTTCCAAAGCTCCACTAGGCAATACCACAGTGATAACTCTGTGGGGGCTCTGACCCCACATTTCCCCTCCTCACTGCCTTAATAGAGGTTCTCTGTGAGGGCTCTGCCCCTGTAATAGGCTTCTACCTGGACACCTAGGCTTTCACATACAACCTCTGAAATCTAAGTAGAGGCTAAGCCTCCTTAGCACTTGCAATCTGTGCACCTGCAGGCTTAACACCATGTGGAAGCTGCCAAGGCTTATGGCTTGCATTCTCCAAAGTAGCAGTTCAAGCTGTACCTGCGTCCATTTGAGCCCTCACTGGAGTTGGAGCACCCAGTATATGGGAAGCAGTGTCCCAAGGCTGCACAGGGCAGTGAGGCCCTGGGGCTGCTCCACAAAAACCATTCTTTCTTCCTTGGTCTCTGGGCATGTGATGGGAGTGGTTGATGGGAAGATCTCTGAAATGCCTTTGAGGCCTTTTCCCCCATTGTCTTGGATAAGAGCCCTTGGCTCCTTTCAGTTACGCAAATTTCTCTAGCAATATGTTGGTCTGTAGCCTACTTAAATTCCTCTCCCAAAAATTTTGCAAATTCTTGCTGAAGATTTTCCAAATTTTTATGCTCTGCTTCTCTTTTAAATGAAGTTCCAACTTTAGCTCATTTCTTTATGCCCACATATGAGCATAGACTGTTAGAAGCAGCCAAGCCAGATCTTGAACACTTTGCTGCTGAGCAATTTCTTCTGCTAGATACTCTAAATCATTACTTTGAAGTTCAAAAACTTCCACAGATCCCCAGGGCTTGAACAGAATGCAACCAACAAATACTTTTAATGCATAACACAGGTGACCTCTGCTTCAGTTCCCAAGAAGTCCCTCATTTCCATCTGAGACCTTGGCTGCCTGGACTTCACTGTCCATATCACTATCAGCATTTTGGTCACAACTATTTAATCAGTCTCTAAGAAGTATCAGATTTTCCTGTCTTCTTCTGAGCCTTCTGAACTCTGCCAAGCTCTGCCCATTGCCCAGTTCCAAAGCTGCTTTCACATTCACACATATCTTTATAGCAAGGTCCCACTCCTCAGTACCAAATTTCTGCCATTCTTCCATTGCTGTAAAGAAATATATGAGATTGGGTAGTTTGTACAGAAAATAAGTTTAATTGGCTCACAGGTCTGCAGGTTTTACAGGAAGCAGGGTGTTGACATTAGTTTGACTTCTAGGGAGGCCTCTGGAAGCTTACAATCATGGAAGAAGGTGAAAGGGAGGAGGTTTGTCACATGGTGAAATGGGAGCAAAAGAGAGAGGGAGTGAGGAGGTGCCACACATTATAGTCTTTCTACATATCTAGCCTTCCAAACTATGAGTACTTGGGAGTACAACAATGGCTTTCCTTTGCTATCCTATTTGACCACTCAAATTTACTGACCATTCTAAGTGTATTAAATTTTAAAGTTAATACTCCAGATATTGGAAGTTCTTTTGTAATATTTCTTATGTTAAAAGTTACCACAGCATATTAGAAGCAAATAGTTTTCTATTTTATATACATGTATATAAAATTAAATATTTTTATATAAGATGTACATATAAGATGTACATATGTTTACATGTATGTTTAATACAATGGAATAAAGTTTCAGACAAACAATGAACACATTTAATATGCATTAGCATAGAAAACATTGTAATAAAAAACAGAAGTAATAGCTTTTTGAGATCAATTTAATTATGGCTCCATTTTAACCTGTTCTCTAAAGGTTAAAGTTAAGTAGTATTACAGAGACAATGTAACTGAGAACAGAGTGGACACCAGAAAAGGAAATTGCTGTGGGATTGAAACTTAATGGTAAGTAGACTTGAACTGAATCCTTAATGGTGACTTTTAAAAGCGCTGTTAATCTGTCAGCATGTTGATTGTATTTGTAGTATTTGCATGCACCTTCACAGTGTCCAGAACCTACCAAATGTTTTTCATTTAGACAAAAACCTCTTTTTCCATTAAAAAAAATTAGAGTGCTTGTTAAGGCTTCAATCAACAAAGATTAGAGAGTACAAGCAAAACTTCTAAGGGATGTAAAGAAAATTAGACTTTGTCCCTGGCCCTGTTAGGGAGGTGAGGTATAAACATGAGTTAAAGCAATCAGGAAAAGTGTGCCCAATGTCATTAAACCACAGGAGTCTTAACTGAAAATAAAGACTAATATAGAAAACAAAAATTCCTGGAAGTGAAGAAAGGTGGTTTGACTAGGGTGGCAGAAGTGATGTGGCATTGAATCCCTGTGCAGAAGCTGGATTCCAGCTGGTTCTTGAAGAGTAAATACAATTTGTACATTTGGAGAGAGAAGGAGAGCATATTTAACTCGTGGGGGATAAAACGTTTAAGAAACTATTTTAGTTAGAGAACTAGAGAATTAGAATAAACTAGAAATAAGATTTGTACAACCATCTCTCAACCAAAAAAGGGTCCAAGTGCACTGACACGAGCTGAGGTTTTCCAAGATGGAGCCCTGAAGGAAGCAAGATATGACCTATTACTATAAAACACAGAATCAAGGGATATCTCAAAAAATGGCGCCAAGAACAAAAACTAATGAAAGTCAAAGAGACCAGCCCAGAAATGACCAACCATGTACTTTGGACATGGTTTTCCAGGCTCGTCTCTTTGGAGAGCAGGAATTAGATGGGCATGCAATAAGCAGAAGTTAGGAATTCTCCAATGTGTTTACACATGTAGTAAGGGATGGAATTATAGAGACCTGTCACCTCTTCTGTGGTTGGAGATGGAGCTGCTAAGTAATCATGCAGATTCCAATATAAATTTAGAATGTTAGTTTGGGACCAATTTATCAGGAATTGTGAATTTTAGGCTGGGGATAGTCATAAATTCTAATTTACTCTGGAGGCAGTGATGACCTCCTGGAAACTGGGGTAGAACTAACTGATGTAAGAAAACAATAAATTTAGAAAGATGACATAAGAGGTTGTTTGTGTATCCCAAGGTAAACGGTAATAAGGATATTACCCAGAAATTCAGGAATGAGAATGGAAAAAATGAAAAAGATATGGGGCATTGAGGAAAAAAAGAGTTGTTAAGATTCAGTGATTATTTGGCTTCCAAAAGTAAGATCAAGAAACTGAATTGAATCAAAGACAATTCTAAGGACTTGAGAATAGTAACTGTGAGAATCTTCTGGGAGAGCAGGAATGTGAAGATTACAATTCTTTCAGTTGGCAGGTGTTGAAAGTAAAGCATAAAGATAAAGTTGTTTACTAAATTTAACTAATCAAGAATTTGTAGCCAACTAAGTTTCTTAGGCATTGCTATTTTATAAAGGTAAACTAAACCTATGTTTATTAACAAGTGTCAATTTGTTATGATTGGCTTAAGCATTTTATTTTGTTTTTCTTGCAAATTGACACAGTATTTTTTATTTGAGTCAGCATAAACTAGTTAAGCTTGACTAATGATTTTGACCTGGTTTCTTGGGAACAGATGCTATTTTACTTCTGTGTAGTATCCTTGGAGCTAGCTACCAGGATGGGAATGATCTTTTTGAAGCTGAAGTTCACCCACCATTGAAATTTCTTCAGGTTACAGGCCAGTTGTGGTCTGTCACAACTTTGAAACTTTTGTAGAGTAAGAAGAGAAAGAGGCACTAGGAAAAGATACAGCAAGACAGTTGCCAAGGAGGTAGGAGATAGGAGAAGAGACAATAAAACATGATTTGAGAACTGTGTTTCTTAAACTTCAATGTGTATACGAATCACCTGAGGGATTTTTTTGAAAGGCAAACTTTGATTCAGTAGTTCAGTGGAAAGGCCCAACATTCTGCTATTCTAATACGCTCTCAGGAGATGCTAACGCTGTTGATCCCTGGACCACATTTTGAGTAGCAAGGCACTAGCAATCAAAGGAGAGGAGTTTTAAACTAAAAAAGGTTTCAGTGCTGCATTCTTTTACACTGCATTTTCAAATCCACTCTCCGACCTTTTCCACCTTGCAGGATGTCCAGGAGGTTGCCCTTTATGGACTACAGCAGTGGGATTCTTTGCTCTGGCTTCCTGGTGGTTTTGGGCATTACATAAGAGGCATCAGCTGAAACTGGAAAGAGAATGTGATTGAGGACTTGGTATTTACAGTTCGTTTTGCTGTAATAGGACATATGAATTCCTAAAAATTACCACAGTGTGTAAAATCATGCAATTAAAAGCACCAAGTTATGGGAAAATGGTATTGGGGCACAACACTCAAAAACTTTGTCAGTGACACACCGATGCACAAAGATGGAAACCCAATAAAAGCTGCAGAACACTTTTGTACATGTTAAATGCTTAAGAAATACTCATAAATATGACAATAAATAGGGTTCTTTACCTTGAAGAGCACCGGAAGTATGCCTGTGGGTATTAGTAAGGTTGCAGATCGTGAGGTAATATGAGTGGTGAAAAAAACGTTATCTGAGATTGTAAGAAAAGTTGTAACACCCGATGTGAATGGATATGGATCATAACACATACAATGAACTGAGGTAGCAGGGAGATATTTGAGGTGAATGTATGTGTGTATTTTGTGTATTTCTACCTAGTGTGGTTCAATTCCGCAATTTTGTTTCTTTCAAATACTTTGAAAGTATTTCCCACATACGGATTTGTGCATAAGAAAACATCAAATTTGCTAGGCATGGTGGCTTACACCTGTAATCCCAGCACTTTGGGAGGCTGAGGCAGGTGGATCACCTGAGATCGAGAGTTTGAGACCAGCTTGATCAACATGGAAAACCCCCGTCTCTACTAAAAATACAAAATTAGCCAGGCATGGTGGCACATGCATGTAATCCCCAGCTACTCAGGAGGCTGAGGCAGGAGAATTGCTTGAACCCGGGAGGCAGAGGTTGCAGTGAGCCGAGATCATTCCATTGCACTCCAGCCTGGGCAACAAGAGTGAAACTCCGTCTCAAAAAAACCTAAAAACAAAAACAAACAACAACAACAAAGAAAACATCAAATTTGGTTATATTCAAATTATTCTGTAACATATCAACAGCATTGGAACAAATCTGCACTTAAGAGCTTTGATGCTGATTTCTCCAGCACCCTACTTAGAGACATGACTCTTGTAGTATCCTTTCCTACAGCTACAGAAATTACCCCTAAGTTATGATAACCACCATTCACCTTGCCCTTCAGACCCAGGTGTTGTAACAGCTCCCTGCTATTTCCAACCCTGGATGATTACATGATTGACTGTCAGTTTCACTTAACCTTGCCCACATCTTTCTCAATAGTTCCTGTAATGCATGCCCATCAATTGCCTATGCTGTCTGAGTTTGTCACATGGGTCTTTCCAGTCCCCAGACAATGTTCAAATGTGATTAGTGATGTGAAGAGATCAAGTAGAACTAGGGCTTGGTATCAGCCTTTAAATTTAATTATGACTGATGTCCACTAATTGATATTTTAGTGAACTGCTTCTACACACAGTGGTCAGCCAGACCCATTAAAAAGTAAGTTAGATCAAGTCATCCCCTTTCTCAAAAGCTTATAATGGTTTCATTTTACCCTTAGAGTAAAACCAATGAAACGAATGGTACTTTCAGTGGCATACAGGACTCTACATAGCCTGGTTTCTTGCTGCATCTCTGTATTCACCATATTTCAGGATCAATTATTTATTTTTCTCCCTTTGTTCCAGTAACACTGGCCTTTTACGATCTTTGAACATGCCAGGTGGCTTCTGCCTCAGGTCCTTTGCATCGACTCTTCCTTCTATCTGGAACATACTCTCCAATATATTTGCATGGCTAACGTTTTCCTCTGTAAGTATTTATTCAAATGTCATCCTTTCAATGAAATTTATTTTGATCTTCCATTTAGAATTGCAACTCACTCCCAACAACTGATTGGCCCTCTTAACAAGCTCTATTTGTGTTTCTCACAGCACTGCCATGTTTTAACATGCTGTGCTATTTATTTACTTGTTTTTATTTTAAACTTTTTTTGACTCTCAATACTAACTAGAATAAAAATTCTCAGAGGGCTGAAAATTTGGGGTTTAGTTTTTAAATAGGTATTTCCCAAACTATGAATGAACTGTCTGATACGTGAAGATGCCACTACTGATGCAACACATGCTTTGGGTTTTCAATAATGTAGACAGGTGTTTGCAGGGGTATCTTAACTGAAAGCATTTGAAGGCTGTTTTCTGAATGAAGAGTGCAATTTGTAACCAAGAAAAGATTTTCTAAGTATAAAGGTACCTGACTTTTCTGACTGGATCAGACTATTCATTCTCTAAAAAGAACTAAGTGATATTGTCCAAATTAAAATATTTTCAAGTTATACAGATATTACTTTAATGAAAAGGGGGGATACCAAATTACCATAGGTCTTTGGAAGTCATCCCAGAAGTCTAAGGCCTGACCCATCTAGGAATCTTGTTAACGTCACCCATGAAGCTAATTATCTAGTCACAGCTTGAAAACATTTTAGGTTCTGCCTTATATTTTATAAGGTTTTAATTAGAAGTCATTGTTTGTATGAAAAAAAGTGTGCATCTTCCTGTTTAATATCCACGCAGGCACCATGGCAATAAGATAGCACAATTTGTTCAATTAAAACCAGGACTTCTTTCTGTGTTTAAGGTTCATTTCTATAAAGCTCTAAAATCTGAAAATTCTCTCTGCAGTCTAAGCCACACCTAGCCTTACTTTTTGTCAGAACACAAATAGAATCTTATCTACTTTTATTTATCTGTATTTAGCTATAAATAGTTTGGTTTTACATTCTTATAATTATTACCAGCATCATAAGCTCTTAAGTGACTTAAGGCCCACAAATGAATGAATGACTTCTAATGATACAGATAAATTACATTTCATAGTTTGAAAGTCTAAAGGATGTACCTTCGTTTTTCTCTCCACATTCTTAGCTTTAGCTAGAATAGATAAATTCTCCAAGGATTAGAGCTTTCATACATTTACACTTGTAAATAATAAAGGTTCATAAGAGCACCAGAAAATCTCTTTCCTTATATTTCTATTTAAGAATAATTTTTATTAAACTTTCAGGACTAGTTTAAGACACATTTTATTAAGTTGAAGTCACTGAGTTAGGTATACGATAAGACTACTCTTTTTATTACGATGCAACTCATTCTATAAAATATTTAAATCAGGGATCTATTTTACTGTTCTTAATTGAATGGCTCAAAACAAAAAGTAAAATTTCAATTTATGTATTTAAAACAGTTATTGTGAATGACAGTTATGTAAATTCTTGTAGAATATTAGTACAATGACATCTAAACCATAATATATATTCAATTAGTTTTTCATTCATTCAGTGTTTATAAAGCACTAATTATATGAAAGTATTGCAGTAAAATGACAAGTGGCACTTTATATTACATTTTATATTTTCATATTGGAAGACACATTAGTCCTAAAATTGGTAAATGACAGGCTTTGGACAACTGGATTACAGTTTTTGCTTTCTTATAATGAAAACCTTCCTTATATAGATGTCCAAAAATAAATACTATTCTTTGGTTGGCTATAGTATATTCATTTATGTCACACTGACTAAGAGGCTCAACACTTGGAAAAGAGAAATCTTACAGTTCTTCTGTATTCCTGAAGTGCCTAACTGAAGTGTTAGGCAAGGAGTGGAAACTAAATAAATGTGTTGAGTGAAGTAAAATAATTCATGTAATCATGTGTATGTTTAGTGACAAGCTGATGAAGCATCTGTTAAGTTGAATTTTTGTTTATGCAGATATTTAGTTGCTCTTTATACATACTCTTAAGTTGAAAAAGTCTTTACTATAATCATATAAACACTAAGTGTAGACCAAATTATACACAACTCTTATCAACTTTTTGCAAAAGTTTAATGTGGGAAAATTCGGAACTACCAACAATTTTTCTTCAGGGATTGTTTTCTCTTTCAGGAAAATCAAATACCCAGACACCATGGGAAATCACTGCAGAATATAGAAGACAAAACAACAACAACAACAAAAAACTACACAACATAAATAAATCCAGTGACAATATATTTAGACATTTACATTGAAAAAGAACAGAACAGTTATTGTCAGCTTAACCAGATAAAAAATGAGCATAGAAGTGACATGCAATAAAATAACTTAGTATCTTCCTTACAACTGGCCTACAGTGAGGCTTACAGATGGTAAGGTGCACTCTGAGGAAGGCATTGATGGTATCAGCATTAAGGGCAGATCAACAGAGATTCACTTCCTCCACCAATTTTCTATTCTTGTGTAAAAAAAAAAAAATACATGAATGGATGCAACATCTGTTGAATTGTTTTCAATGTACCAAAGTCGAATGGTATTTTCAGTTTAAGAAACAGGGTTGAAAAAAGAAATAAGGAGAAAAATGTGGTGCAAAATTAGGAAAGAAAATATTTACATAAAGAAATCTTCATGAGAAAAACTGTAAATATCATACTGAAGATAGGGTGACAGGCAGCTTGATGGCATAGCTGATTGAAACAGACAGGAGAGTCTGGATTTTAAAAATACAGTGACAATTAAATGCAATAGAAATTTGGTACAGTTGGGCTTTAGGGAAAACATAATTTTTTGTCACTCACGTTTCTGCTGCTTGCTGATTTATGGGGAGAGAGTGGCATTGAAGAAAAGGAGGGTAACAGCCAAACTGTCTAAGATGAGAAAGATCACATATAATGTTGCAATCACAGAAAGGTGTCAGGCAGCTGACCAAGGGTGATGACTTTCCATTCCCAAAGTTAAGGAGGGTTTAACATCAACCATCAAGCCTCACTATAGAGAAATAAGAGTGTAGAACATCAGTGATGTTAGTAAAAGAAGCCTAGTGAGGAAGACAACTGACATAATTTATGGACTAATCTGAATATCAATCTATCAATCTATCTATCTATCTATCTATCTATCTACCTACCTACCTACCTACCTATCTTTCTACCTCAGACTAGGAATATTAATTAAATCTATTTATATTCAATAGAGAATACTGAATATGGATTATTACCAATAAATAATTCCTTGGCTTCCTAATTCTATTGGTTAGGATCCTCCTGCCTCAGCCTCTTAAGTAGCTAGGACTACCACACCAGGTAATTTAAAAGAATTTTTTTGTAGAGTCAGGGTCTCACTATGTTTCCCAGTCTGGGCTTGATCTTCTGGCCACACAAGATCCTCCTGCCTTGGACTCTCAAAGCACTAGAATTACTGGCATGAACCACCATACCTAGCCTATTATTGTTAAATTTTGATTTTAAAATGGAGAGAATATAAATATTTATAACATTAATAAATATTAAAATATTATATTTATATAAGTATTTATCACTAAGCAATTGATCAAATTATAACTGATCTCTTCAAGAGAATATATAAACTATTTATTATATGAAACCATATAAAAGATAAGAATAAGATAAGTACATGTGTGAAATTACCTGGATCTTGACCAAATCCTGCTGTAACCACTGTCTGACTACTGCCCATGTTTGCTCAAGGATCTAAGGCTCTACAATTAGCAGGTGACAAAGTCAGCCAGTCTTCTGTCCTTCCCTCCAAGGTGACAAGTTCTCCTTGGTCTGAGAAGGCCCAGAGATGCCTGCCAGGAGCCAGGGCCTGGAGTCAGAAACCTTAGGAATCTACCTGGTGCTTTATTCTACTACAGAGGAGCTGGCACGCTAAACAAAACAAAGTTCTTTCTACTCTTCCTTGTCCTTTCCACAGGCAGAGGAGTTCCTCTCCACAGCCACATGAATGAGGTATGAATGCCTCTTGGGAAGCAAAAATGCTGCTTGTTCACCTCAGTCTCACTTTTTCCAGTGGAGAAACGATGAATTGAAAGGAAATTGTCTCCATACTTGGTGTCAGATGGATTGCAGGAAGACTGCTGTTGAGTATCTTTCTTTCTGCTTAGAGTTTTTCCACTTCTCTGTGGCCTCAGGAACTGTCTTATCTCTGTATTTGAATTCTGATATGTTGCTGGTGATAATCTCAGCACTGTATAATTGCTTTCAGTTTTCCATGGAGGGTCGTGAAGCCAGCTGGCTCCTATGTTGACATTTCAGAACTTGAAGATAGCACCTACTTTAGACAAAAGCTAACCAAAGGCAGCAGGAGTATTAATGGTAAGAATTTTTTTTAAAGCATCACTAGGAACAAAAAGGATAATTCCTTATTAATAAACAAGAACAATGCATCACAAAGATATAATGATCCTGAAAACTTATGTACTTTAAAATCTAACTTCAGGGTAAATGATACATAATGAACAGAAATAAGATGATAATGAATACATTCCAAATCTTAATGGGTGATTTTAAAATACTTCTTTTTAACAACAAATGATAAAGCAGACGAAAACAATTCTTGGGCATAATAAAAATTTAAATAACATAATAAGTTGGATTTGATGAATATATAAAACCTTGCATTCATCAAAAATGTTCAGTCATTTCCAGCACACGTAGAGCATTTATCAAAATGACCACATAATAGAACCCCAAATAAGTATATGCAAAATTATCATTTTCCATTCTTTGTTTTATAACCTCAATGTAGTAAATTTAGAAATTGGAGAAAGAAGGAAATTGCAATGCCTATATTTTTGGAAAGTAAAGCAAACAAAAACTCAGCACTTTGGTAAAAATTCCTAAACCAAAAAAATTATACTGTGAATTATAAGTAATTATTGTAGGGAAAGAAAAGATTTTTTTGTCACCTATTATAAGGTTCACGGTGAAGGCACGTATAACCAAAGACAGATTAACAAAACATACATGCAAATATATTTAATTACAAAGTTACAAACAAATTTGTTTAATGTAAATTTTTATGTAATACAGCCTTCATAAGAGAATGAAGTCCCAAAGAAGTAGAAACCTGTGTATTTTTATGCTTACATTAGATGAAGAGTGAGCAGTCATAGAAAAATATGGTTGAACAAAGAGAGTGTGACTAGCGGCAATAAATGAAGGCAAATGTAGTAATTCCTATTTGTTCAGATTATTTTCTGTGCTCCATTGTCTTCAGAAATAAAGATGTTCCTTTCCTCTGGGAAGATGGTGGGCATCTTTCATGTGAGGGTCTTATGCCCTACTTCAGGGAGAGGTTAGAAAATTCTTTCTGGTTTTATGGCCTGCTTCAGGGAAGAAGGCTGGGAGAAGGTCAGAGAGACCCTTTTACTTCTTCAGTTTTCTCAAAAATTTTTAGCTTAAAGTAGTATCCCAAAGTGCCTTATCTAGATTAGCATGTTCCAGGCCCCATCATTAGAATTAAATGATATGGGAAATGAAAAACTTGTAAAATAAAAAAATGACACTTTTTATATTTAAATTTATGTGTTAGAAAACACAAATAAAGAAACAAAAATATTCAACCTACAAGTTTGGAAAATTAAAAATGATGAGGAGCTAAAGAAGTAGAAGAAATACCAAAAGATTTAAAACAGAACAGGCAAATAATCTGGTAAGATTTATCAAAGACAAAAGAGAAAGAGCATAACTGAACAATATTAGGAAGGGGAAAAAGGACACAGCCACAGATAGGGTAGAAATTTAAAAAATCTCTATGGTGGCAAAAACATTTATAAAATGAACAATTTTTAAAATAAATTTAAACTAAGAAAATGATTTACAAAGAAAGGAAAAGCCTACTGGACCTATAATCATTAAATAAATTGAATTAGTAGTTTAAAGTGTAGCCACTTGTCATTATTCATAGTAGTATGGCCTAGTAAGTCACCACAAACATTGAATTAGCAAATAAAAACCACTGCTCTTAGTGGAAATAAAAGGATAGGTTTTGTGAGCCTCTGGTCACATTTTTACCACCTGATCAATCAATACCTTGTTTTACATGTATTTCTGTTTAAAGACACAGTTATTTAATACATATTGTTGAATAATTAACATTGAACTCAGAGCCAACAACACTGTAACATGCCTGGACTAAATACATTTTCTCCATTAGGCACATTTTAGCCTTCTCATGCTTGGCGACCCTAGACAGAACTTCAGTACTACACTTAGGGGTCATTTAAAATAACCCAAATCATCAACCAAAAGCACAAAAATGAGAAAAATGTGGCACTAAATAGACTACAAAAAGGACACTTGTTTACAGGGTTAGAATACGGAGGCAGAGATTCATTCTGTTTGACCTCAGGTGGGGCCATGTGTGTTGGGATACTCAAATCTTTCACTGCTCTGCATATTTTTGTGAATACTGCAAAAACACTCGAGTATTGATTCGGGGATTATAAACAAGTTTTAGTGAGTAGGCAAATTCACAGATACAGAATATGATAATAAAGAGATAAGTTGTATATCCAAATAACTACATAGCTTAATCTCTATCCATAGGAAGGTTTTATAATTTTTAAAAATTGGTGATCCCTATCTTTTTCTTTTTTCAAGTAGAGATGGGGTTTCACCATGCTGGCCAGGCTGGTCTTGAACTCATGACCTCAAGTGATCTGCCGGCCTCAGCCTCTCAAACTGCTGGGATTACAGGTGTGAGCCACTGAGCCCAGCTGGAAGAGAAAAAAGTGGAAAAGTTATCTAATATATAATCTTGATAATAAAACTAGAAAAGAAACCAAAATTGTGGCATAATTCACTTAATAACATCCATGGCAAATTCTAAATAAAGTTTTAACAAACCAAACCAGAAAATTATTCAAATTACCAAGTAGGTATGAAAAGATAGTCTAATTGTTGAATACAATAAAATGATTCTGAGAGTAAAAAAAAAAAAAAGAGTGTCTTTCCTACTCTCTCGCGCTTACTCAATACAGCACAAAACACTTCTGTGGCCAGACGTGTGAAGGTTTTTCCCACACACCAAACAAGTCTCTAGCAGATGCCAGCTGGGTGTCCTATAATTCAATTCAGTTCTGACACTATCTGCCTAGAAATCGTATTAGATCCCACAGATTAAGAACTCAGTCTCAAAAGACTTTGCCATACCTCAGATGCCAATCACAAGCCTTAGATTGTGACGCATGCTTCTGTTACAGGTACGAGTCTGCAGCAATCTCAATTCTTGCCTCCTCAGAAGAAATTTGACTTGGGAGCATAAGGCAGAAGGAGAGATCGAGGCAAGTTTTAGGGCAGGAGTGAAAGTTGATTAAAACGTTTTAAAGCAGGAATGAGAGGAAGTAAAGTACACTTGGAAGAGGTCCAAGCAGGTGACTTGAGAGATCAAGAGCATGGCTTCAGCTTTTAACTTGGGATTTTATACGTTGGCATACTTCCAGGGTCTAGTGTCTCTTCTCCCCTGATTCTTCTCTTGGGGTGGACTGTCCACATGCACAGTGGCTAGCCAGTGCTTGGGAGGGGAACCACATGCAGCGTGATTACTGGACTTATACACATCCTCACTTGAGGCATTCTTCCTTTACCAGCTGAATGCTTCTAGGTCATATACAGTTAAACTCCGACATTTTGCCTCTTAGTGAGAATGTAAGAGCCCATTTGTCCAACTCTTGAGATCTTATCAGGAAACTGCTGATCACCAGCTTCAGGGTTTTCTAGCCTTTGAAAACTGCCTTTCCTTGGCTCTGGCTGCAACCAATTATTATTTTAGAAGAGGCAGTTTAGTAATTACCTGAGCATCATCTGATGATTGCCTGACTTTCCTGGTGTGTGTGTGGCTTCGGGGGTAGGGGGAGTCCTCTCCTGCTCTGCTCATATCTGCCTAGCTACCAACTGTAACATTTCTGACCAACTACTTTGGCGCTTTCACAATCCACTCTTTGGGCTCGATTATTGTGACAGCAGCTCACAGGATTCGGGGAAACACTTTACTTAAGTTTAACAGTTTGCTAGTAAAGGATACAGATGAACAGACAGATGGAGGAAAGGCAAAAAGCAAGGCATGTGGCCAAGGGCACAGAGCTTCCATGCCCTCTCCAGGCACTCTACCATCCAGGCGTCATATGTGTTCAGCAATCCAGAAACTCTCTAAGCCCTGTTCTTTTTAGTTTTTAGGGAAGCTTCATTACACAGGCATGATTGATTACATTATTGGCCATTGGTAATAAACTCAACCTTGCGAGTAGGCAGCGCTGAAAGTTCCAAACTTCTAACAAGGTGGTTGGTTCTCCTGGCAACCAGCCCCCATCCTATGGCTATGCAGGAGCCCCTAGCTGCCAGTCATCTCATTAGCATGCAAAAAAGACAATAATCACGTTGGAAATTCTGTCTTTTAGACGTTGTGTGCCAGGAAACAGGGATTAAGAACAAATATAAATATGCTTTTATAAATCACAATATCACAATGCTTTCCTCTGTTAACAGATTAAAGAAGAAATCCCATGTCCTCCCCTCAACACTTTAGAGAAATAAAAATTTTAGAGAAATAAATAAAATAAAACACTTTAGATAAATAAATACAAAAATATTTTATGTGGAACCAAGAGAGAGCCTGTATAGCCAAGACAATCCTAAGCAAAAAGAACAAAAACTCGAAACATTTTTTTTAAACAAAACACAACCCTGCCTTTTGCTGCCATAGAAGTTTTGCTGCATGTAAAACTTGTCAAGTTTTACATGCATCCAAATAATCTAGCAAACTTTTAAAAATACAGATTGCGCTGCCCCAACCCCAGCATTTTTGCTTCAGTAGATCTGGGAAGAGGTCAGAGATTCTCCATGTCTAACAAGTTCCCGATTGAAGTTGATGCTGCTGGTCCAGGGACTACAATGCTATCAAATAGCATCACATGCTATAGAGAATCGCTGTTACAGGCATGTAAGTGCAGCATAATCAGTGTTCTGATTTTTAAAGACACATCAGAATGTAAAATATCCAGTTCTTAAAATATGTTAAGTAATTGAAATTAATCATATTTGACAGCAATATCTGATGTGTATATATCCCTTAAAAATTTAGGGATGTTTTGTGGTTTGTAATTTGCCCTCCCACTTACCTCTGCCTCAGTTTATATTGCTATTGAAGTCCTCCAGAGCTATTATTTCCATCATATTTAATCATCAACTGTTTTATAATCATCAATTTCATGTGTAATTGGTCCCACTTCAATTATGCTAGTTGGCTTCCAACAGAATTTTACCTGCTTTGAACCATGCACTGTTTTTATATAATGTGCTTTTTTCTGTCTTTCTGGAACAGAACACGTAATAGTTTCAACAGAGAAAAATATTCTTTTGATGTAGATTTTTGCTCAATGGAATTAATGTGTTTTCATTTTTATTCAGAGTAGAAAAGTCTTACATATTAGAAGTGGAAAATAATTCCTTGTGCATATAGCTATGATTTTCAGTTATTTATGTAGGAGATCATGAGCAAGAATACAAGCATGTTAAAATGAGGAAGCTTGATCAATGCATTAATTAATTTTGGAGATGAGGCTGGCCTTTAACTCCTGGGATCAAGTGATTCCTCCACCTTGGCCTCCAAAATAGTTGGGACTGCAGGCTTGTGCCACCACATCTGGATAATAATCTTTTTTAGAAGTTGAATATAAATAGATGATATCTTATGTTCATTATTTTTCCATGTCTTTATTGTAGACTTGTGGTTCCTGGCATCCAGGAATAGCTTTTAGCATCATACACAGGGATTCTTTAGGGATATTATGGGTTTTATTCCAGACCAACAAAATAAAGCAAAATCACAATAAAGCAAATCACAGATTTTTGGTATCCCAGTGCATATAAAAGTTATACTATTCTGTAGTCTATTAAGCATGCAATAGCATTATGTCTGAAAAATGTGCATACCTAAATTAAAATACTTTATTGATAAAAATTGCTATTGATCATCTGAGCCTTCAGTGAGTTCTAATCCTTTTGATGGTGGAGGGTTTTGCCTCAATGTTGATGGTGTTGATGGGTGTTGATGGATGCTGATGGATCAGGGTGGTGGTCGCTAAACTTGAGGTGGCTATGGTAATTTCTTAACAGTGAAGTTTGCTGCATTGATTGACTCTTCTTTTCCGAAAAGATTTCTCTATAGCATGTGATGCTATTTGATAGCATTATAACCATAGTGGAACTTTTTCAAAATTCCATGTTTATGGAATATTCTAATCTCTTTATTGTTACTTCAACAATGTTCAAAGCATTTTTACTAGGAGTAGATGCCATTTCAAGAATACACTTTCTTGGCTCATTCATAAGAAGCAACTCCTTACTCATCCAAGTTTTACCATGAGATTGCAGCAATTCAGTCACATCTTCAGGGTCCACTTTTAATTCTAGTTCTCTTGCTATTTTTACCAGATTTATAATTACTTCCTCCTTGAAAGTCTTGAACTTCTGAAAATTATCCATGAGGGTTTGAATCAACTTTTTCCAAACTCTTATTAATGTTAATTTTTTTTTTTGAGGTGGAGTCTCGCTCTGTAGCCCAGGTTGGAGTGCAGTGGCATGATCTCAGTTCACTGCAACCTCCGCCTCCTGGGTCCCAGTTCAAGCAATTCTCCTACCTCAGCCTCCCAAGTAGCTGGGATTACAGGCATGAGCCACCATGCCCAGCTAATTTTTGTATTTTTTAGTAGAGACAGGGTTTCTTCATGTTAGCCAGTCTGGTCTTCAACTCCTGCCCTTGTGATCCACCCACCTCGGCCTCCCAAAGTGCTGGGATTATAGGTGTGAGCCACTGTGTCTGGCCTAATGTTGATATTTTATCCTCCTCCCATGAATCACAAATGTTCTTACTGGCATCTGGAATGATGAATTCTTTCCAGAAGGTTTTCAATGTACTTTTTCCAGATCCATCAGACACCCCTGTAGCCTTATGAATTGTACTTCTTAAATAATGAGACTTGGCCAGGTGCAGTGGCTTCTGCCTGTAATCCTAATACATTGGGAGGCCAAGGTAGGAGGATAACTTAAGCCCAGGAATTTGAGAACAGCCTGGGCAACATAGAGCCTGTCTATACAAAAATAATAAAATATAAAAAATAGTAAGACTTGAAAGTTGAAATTACTTTGTCTTCCTTGGGTTGCAAAATGGATACTGTGTGAACAGACATGGACACAACATTGACCTTGTGCATCCACATAAGAGCTCTTGAGTGTCTATGTGCATTGTCAATTAACAATATTTTGAAGAAATTTTTTTCTGAGCATTAAGTCTCAGTAGTAGGCTTAACATATTCTGTAAACCATGCTATAAACAAATGTGTTGTCATTCAGGTTTTCTTTTTCCATTTATAGAGCACAAATAGGGTACATTCAGCATAATTCTTAAAGGCCTTTGGCTTTTTGGAGGGTAACTGAGCATTGGCTTTAACTTAAAGTCACCAGCTGCATTAGCCCCTAGCAAGAGAATCAGTCTATCCTTTGAAGCTTTGAAGCCGAGCATTGACTTCTCCTCTCTAGCTATGAAAGTCCTAGATGGCATCTTTTTCTAACAGAAGTCAGTTTCATATACGTTGAAAGTCTGTCATTTAGTGTAGCCACCTTCGTTAATGATCTTAGCTGGATCTTCTGGGTAACTTACTGCAGCTTTTCCACCACAGCTTCCTGATGCTTCACCTTGCTCTTTTGTGTTAAGGAGATTGCCTCTTTCTTTTAGCCTCATGAACCAACCTCTACTAGTTTCCAATTTTTCTTCTGCAGCTTCCTTGTCCACCTCAGCCTGCATAGGACTGAAGAGAGTTAGGACCTTGCTCTGGATTCGACTTTGACTTAAGGGAATGTTGTGGCAGGTTTGATCTTCTTTTCATATCACCAAAACTTTCTCCATATCAGCAATAAAGTTGTTTTCCTTTTTTTTTAAATCATTTGTGTATTTACTGGCATAACACTAAATTTCCTTTAAGAATCTTTTCTTTGCATTCACAAATTGATTAACTGGACAAGAGGACTAGCTTTTGGCTTATCTCAGTTTTCAACACACATTCTTCACTGAGATGAATTGTTTCTAGCTTTTGATTTAAAATGAGAGACATGTGACTCTTTATTTTCACTTCAACTTGGGTTATTAATGGGCCTAATGTTAATACTGTTATATCTCATGGGATAGGGAGGCCCAAGAGAGGAAAAGAGGAAGGGAATGATTAGTGGAGGAATCAGAACACACATAACTTTTATCAATTAAGTTTGCTGTCTCATAATGGTGCAGTTTGTGGTGATCTAAAGCACAATAGTAACATCAAAAATCAGTGACCATAGACCACTGATTATAGACTACCACAACAGATGTAATCATTTCAAAAAGTCTGAAACATTTCAAGAATTACCAAAATGGGATAAAGAAACACAAAGTGAATATATGGTGTTGAAAAAAATGCCCCCAGTTGACTTTCTCAATGCAGGGTTGCCACAAACCTTCCATTTGTAAAACGTGCAATATTTGCAAAGCGCGATAAAGCAGAATGCAATAAAATGAGGAATTCCTGTATTTAAGTAGGCTAACCAGGGAGAAAATATGAAAGCCTTTTTGTTCTTTGGCAACATGTAAGTTGATTTTTATATAATCGTTTTTGTTCTGAAGATATTATCATCAATGCATATGTAAACATATTTCATATTCATGCTTATATGAATATTTAAAAGGAAATAGTGGGGCTTATATGTTTGTGTTTCCAGAAATTTTCACAAGTGTAAGTACTTTGCTTTTAATTTAGTATTTTACTTTTACTTTTTTAAAAAATGAGTGGGTAATGTTAAGTACCTGTAAGTGATTGACAAATGACAGAATGTCCCACTCTGTACTTGAAGTAGGGTCAAGGGCATAGCTGCACAAGGGTGTCAGGGGAGGCCCCAGACCGGCCTCCAAAATGAGCCTTGCATTGAAGAAATTATTCCTACAATCCAGAAATCTTAGACAATATGATAGAAAATATTATATATCACTGAACAATAGGGATACAGTCTGAGAAATGTGTAATTACGTGATTTCATTATTGTGCAAACATCATACCTTTTTCTTACACAAATCTAGGTGGTGTAGCCCACTGTATACCCTGGCTAGATGGCATAGCATATTGCTCCTAGACCATAAACCTTTACAGCATCTTACTATAATGAACACTGTAGACAATTGTAAGACAATGGTAAGTATTTGTGTATCTAAACATAGAAAATGTACAGTAAAATATGGTATAATAGATTAAAGATGGTATACCTGGATAGACCACTTACTGTGAATGGAGCATACAGGAACATAAGTTGCTCTGGGTGAGTCAGTGAGTGGGTGGTGAGTGTGAAGGCCTCAGACCTAACAGTGCACTAATATAGCCTTATAAACATGTACATTTAGGCTACACTAAATTCATAGAAAACATTTTTATTTAATAATAAATTGGGCTTAGTTTGCTGTAAGCTTTTTCCTCTATACACTTTTAAATTATCTTAGTTTTTGACTCATAATAGCACTTAAAACACACATCGTACAGCTGTACAAAAATATGTTCTTTCTTGATATCCTTACTCTGTAAGTTCTATTTAGAAAAATTTTATTTTCTGCTTTATTTTACCTTTTAAACTTTTTTGTTGCAAGGTAAGGCACAGAGGCACACATTAGCCTAGGCCTATACAGAATCAGGATTAGCAAGACCTCAAGAAGAAATTATGAACTTCTGAGACCACTGCTGCATATGCGGTTTGTCATTGACCAAAGTGTTGTATTTCTTTATAATGTAATCTTTTTCTGTTAAGGTGCATAAACAATAAATTTTCAAGTAAAATGTTGGTAGTTTCAGAAAAAAGAAGTGGATTGGTCACTAGTTTAAATTGAGGGTGATCTTTTTCACTGGTGCTGAATAAAATACATTTTTTGAAAAAATAGTTTACTTTCTCCACAAAGAGAAGCAATTGAAAGCAGATGTGAGAAATAAGCTGGATAATAACATTTGTAATGAAAAAATTACTTTTATTTCCCTCAGCTTTTCTTAAGGATGAGTTTTCAAAATACAAACTGAAAAGAGAAGTGATTTTGAATTTTTTTTTTGTAGAATCAATCTTTTACACACTTAAAAGATTTATTTTGGTCTCTAATAATTAGAGGAAACCATACTCATTGCATGGACTGCTGTAAGTTCTCAACTGTCATTTAGACTTTTTGTACTTGGCTGCAGTTCTTTATCCATGGGATGATTTTTAAGTAACATTCATCATGACCTTAACTTCTTTTCCTCAGTTCCCTTTGAAGTTCAGTTATTAATTTTATTCCCCTTCCACCACCAAGGAACTCTAACCTTCAGTTTTATGTTCTCTTTCTATTCACACATTTCTAGGTATGCTTGGAGTTCTTTTCTGATATCTTTTTAATTTCTGGATCACATCAGTTTTATTCTGACAGATGCAGCCTCTAAAATAAGCTATGTGATGCACTCAAACCTAAAATAAACCATTATTTCAGGGTTAGGTGCGTCATACCTGCAAATAACCTCATTTATCTAGAGAAATGTATTTAATTCTTATTGTATAAATACCAGTGTTTCAGCGTGATCTATAATACCATCTGTCACTTCTTTTTGTCCAATACATAATTCAATCTCTTATTCCAGTTTTTGAGATGGGGAGTTCTTGCATATATCTCTATAAACTGTGACAAGGTTCCAGGCATCTTGTGAAAATATATTAAACATTATCCAAGATAAAATTTTAATGCAAGTTGAATGAAGTGCTATTTTGTTCCTAAGATATGCATTAAAGTAAGCTTATATCATTGACATCTTTCACCAACTTCATTTAAAGTATGTTATTTTAAACACAATGTTCTGGAAAGCAGAAAAGTAACTGCTATTTCAATTAGTGGACTGTTGTCTCTGGTTATGACACAGAATGCTCTATTGCAGAAAGAGGAAAATAAAAACACAAAGTGGTAGCATGTTGCCGAAAAAGCAGCATTTTTGTTTTCCTCACGCGCTGCCTGAAAAACTTTTTGCCTGAATTAGAATAGAACCTTAGATTGATATTTGCAGGGATGCAGATCCAAAATATATGTCAGTAAAATTTCAGATTATCAAATATTTGTCGAGTGAATAGGAGATGTCAGGCACGATGCTAGGTTGAGGACCCTGAAAAAGATCAGACCCCCGGCGTTCATGTTCTTTGTGACGTGTTCATGTTCTAAGAGGAACATGATACAGAGGACTCTGATGGAGAACTAGGGTCAGTGCCATAGAGGAAGAGATCCTGGGGGCTGCGATGCTGAGAGAGGTGCCTAATTCAGCAGCTGGAAAGGAGGCTCTGGGAAAAGCTTCCCAAGGTTTTACTGGCACTCCGTTTTGAAGAATGAGTAGGAGTTAGTTGTTTAGTTTGTTTTCAGATTGCCTATCTCCACGCAGTTTTAAGGAGAATGATATTTTGAAATTATCTTGTCATGCATAATTCTGTAAGTTTGATCAAAGAAGACAGTTCATATTTCTTTTTTCCATCTTATATCCATGCATTCACACTCACAAGTTTGTTTTTTTAATCTGTGGCTTTATTATCAGATTTATTGGTAAAATTATATTGATGTGTATGTATGTATGAGAATAGATGGCAGGAATTATGTATTAGATCATCACTTCAATGTAAATAAAATTTACCTTCTAAAGTACAGTTATATATTTTTTCTTTGTTTTTCTTTTCTTTTCTTTCTTTTTTTTTTTTTTTTTTTTTTTTGAGGCCAGATCTTGCTCTGTGGCCCAGGCTGGAGTTCAGTGGTACAATCATGGCTCATTGTAATCTTGAACTCCTGGGCACAAAAATCTTCCTGCCTCAGCCTTCCAAATAGCTGGGATTACAGGTGTGTGCCACCATGCTGGACTAGTTTTTCTTTTTCTTTTTTGGAAGAGATGAGGGCTATATTTCCCAGGCTGGTCTTGAGTGTCTGGCCTCAAGCAGTACTCCTTCTTTGGCTTCCCAAAGCGCTGAGATTACAGGTGTGAGTCATCATGCTTAGACCGAGAGCATAATTATCTATTTCTCATCACACATTCTCTCTAAAGACAAAGAACACATGTTCTTAAACATGATACAGAAACAGACAATTCTTCTGTCTGTGATCTGTGTTTATTTTGAACACATTATCTCATTATATGGCAGATTCTTCATTGTATCAAATATCCCTGAAGTGGAAGGAAGAAAAGGAATGCATTCTTTCTTCACAGGGTATTTTCTAGGAGAGAAATAACTTTCTATTCTATCTTAGAAACATTTCTATTCTGCAATTTTGGAGAGAAGATAATTGTTACCTTTGCACATGTATCTTTTTGTCTGACAATGAGATGCATATTTTATAAATATTCATGTTGCTATAAACCAGGTTGGTATTAGATGGAATAGGCAAGGCCTAACTATGGCTGTTAATTTAATTTCATCACACATAGAAGAAAATATCTTAAGAGATTGTTTTAATAAATACGGTACATAATCCTAGAGGAAAAGACCCCTTTAGTGAGTTGCTTGTCTTCTTTGAGAAGAGCCTCTGGCAGTTTAATAGAAATAGGCAAAGATTTAAGAATAGTGACTACACTTTCTCCCATTTATTTCTGAATGACTTTCTACTGATTCTTCTAAGATCTATCTTTCTAAGCAGTAAATTAGCCAACATGATCACCGTAGGCTATAATGTTCAATACTTTTCTTCATGGTGTTTTATTTTTTTACTTATTTATATTATGATATACTTCAAATTTACAAAAATATTTTTTAAAAGACTTCTTTTTTGGATCTACTACGCAGTCTAACAAAGAAAGCATTAAAATACAGATGAAACTCTTTTATGCATGGTACCGTAATTTCATTGCATTAGATAATGCCCCAAGGTAACCACTATTTTTAATTTGTTGTTTAACGTCCTATGTATTTTTATACTTTTACCACTTAAATGTATATTGCTAAATAATATACAATGTTATTTTGCATATTATATATATTATTATTTTTATATATAATTGTATGTAACATTATATATTATATATTATATTATATAGCATATTTATATATAAAATATTTAAATTAGATATTATTTATATATAATATGCAATTTCTATATAAAATATAATTATATAATATATTATATATTATAAATTATATATATTTTATATATTATATATTGTATGCAAATTATATGTAATATGCAAAATAATAATATATTTTACCACTTAAATGTGTATTCCTAAATAATATACATTATTATTTTGCATATATTATGTATTTGCAAAGTAATAATGTATATTATTTAGCAATACACATTTAAGTGGTAAAAGTATATACATATATATATGTATATCCTGGCAACTTATTTTTTTATCTAACATTGTGTTTTTTATTATTTTTCCCATATTGATATATGTGGTTCAACTTCATTTTCATTGCTGTATAATATTCCATTGCATGACTTTACCATAGTTTGTCCATTCTCACGTTAATAAACTGAGATTGTTTTCTAGTTTTTCTATTGCAAATAAAGCTACTATGAATATTTTTGTACTTATCTCCTTGTGTATGTACATAAGACTTTTCTAGGGCATATCACGTAACAGTGAAATGGTTAGTTCTAGAACTATGTGGCTTTAAAATTTTATAACATATTGGCTGATCGACCTCTAAAATCTCTTGTAACAACTTCCACTTCCACCAGCAGTCTCCACACCATCACTAACACTTGGTAAGACTTTTTACTTTTTGTCAGTCTTGAGAGTCTAAAATGGAATATGAATTATGAGTTGCTTTACCTGGTAGAACGCAAGAGAGAAGAAGTGATGCAAGTTTTGTGAGAGTTCTGTCTCAAGAAGACCTGATATATTTGACTTTTGTACTTGAGAGTCCTGAGCCACCATGGAAGAAACTACTGCTAGACAGACCATGTAAAGACGTCACATAATGGAGTGACACCCAGAATCACTTAAAGAGATAGAACAGGCCAGCCATATCAGCAACCCAACTGATTCAGCACTCATCAACCTAGCAGAATATTGCAGCCACAATAGTGACACCTGGCAGTACGAGCAGAAGGCTCAGCTGAGCCTAGCCCACACTGCAGATATGTGAGCAAACAAAATGACTGATGTTTTTAAGCTAAATCCTAAGTTTTGGAGTATTTTTTAATATAGGAATAAATACCCGAAACATCAATTTAAAAAAATGTTTTCATAAACAGTTTTTTTCTTGAATTTTAATGTTGTCAAATGTATCAATTTATTTTTCCTTGTAGCTTATACCTTTTGTCTTGTGTACAAAAGCTTCACAACTCAAAGATTATTAGGATATTCTAATCAGTGTTTTAAATTCATACCTTTCACATTTTGGTCTTTGATGCAACAGGAACGTGTAATGCATGTGGTGTGAAGTGGAGCCCATTTTTGTTTCCTAGACGGCTAATCGATTTCCTCAGGACCATTAATGATATAATCCATTCATTCTTCATTGTCTTGCAATGGCACTTTGTGGCATTTTCAAGTATACTGGGGTTTTCTTTGAGCTTCTTTAGTTTCACTAGTTTATTGGCCTATCCTTGTTCCAAGACCAAACAAAGTGTTAAATATTTTAGCTTTAAAATAATATTGATATCTACTGGGAAATCTCTCGTTAACACTACTTTTTACTTATTCTGACGTCTGTTTATTTTTAGTATCCTGGTCCTTACTTCTTCTATGTACATTTTGAAATAAGCTTAAGTTACGAAAAATAAAACTGCTAGGTTTGAATGAAATTGCACTTAATTTATAGCTTAATTGAGGAGAAATTACATTTTCACTATATTCTTTCTTTTCATGAACATAGTTTATACATCTATTTATGCGGATCTTTTTAAATGACTTCAAAGTTTGATCATTTCTTTTTTACCAAGTTCTTGGATGAGCTTTGTTATTGTTATTGCTAGGTGTCCTATATTTTTGTGGCAATTGTAATTATTTTCTCTGAAGTCAGTTTTAATAAGAGAAATTAATGTAATGTAACTAAAACCTATTACATGTGTGTAATTAGATGAGTTTTCAAAAACATGTCACTCACATAATCCCTACCACGGTCAAGATGAAGAATTTTTATTATTTAAAAACAATACCTTGTCCTCTTTTCCCAGTCCACTCAATCATCTCTTCTGCCCACAGGTAACCAATGGTCTGTCTTCTGTAAGAATAGATCAATTTTTTTCCCGCTGTTTTATACAAACAGAATCATATGGTATATATTGTTTATGTCTAGCTTCTGTCACACAGCATAATGTTGTTTTGAGATTTACTCATGATTTTGCATGTATCAATAATTTTTTATTGTACTTTTAAGTTCTGGGGTACATGTGCAGAACGTGCAGGTTTGTTACATAGGTATACATATGCCATGGAAGTTTGCTGCATCCAACCCCCTGTTATCTACGTTAGGTATTTCTCCTAATGTTATCCCTCCCCAATACCCCCAACCCCTGCTATCCCTCCCCTAGCCCCCCACCCCCGGACAGGCACCAGTGTGTGATGTTCCCCTTCCTGTGTCCATGTGTTCTCATTGTTCAACACCCATGTATGAGTGAGAACATGCAGTGTTTGGTTGTCTGTTCTTGTGTCAGTTTGCTGAGAATGGATTCTAGTTCTTCTGAAATGATATCCATTATACAAATATCTCACAAATTATTTATCTACTCACCTGTTCATGAACACTTCGGTTATTCCCAGGTTTAGACTGTGATTTTTTTAAAATGCTGTAAACATTCATGCACAAGTCTTTAACTACATTTTCATCTTTTTTTGGGTAAATATATAGTAGTGGAATAGTAAAGTGACATGTGAAGTGTATGTTTATCATTTTAAGAAACTCCAAAACTGTTTTCAAAGTGGCTCTACAATTTTTCATTTCCACCAGCAAAATATGAGGGATTTTGCTCTATAGCTTCAACAATGTGTAAAGTTGTCAGTGTTTTGAGTTTTTGCCATTTTGACATGTATTTGTTGATATCAAATTGTGGTTTTAGTGTCCATTTTTCTATTTCTAGTGATGTTAAGCATCTTTTCATGTGCTTATTGCCTCTGTGTGTATGTTGTCCTATGAAATTCTTATAAAACTTGTTTTTATTTAAAAAATTGGGTTGTCTTACATTTCAGATCTACAAACCTTTGATATATTCGGGATAAAGATCCCTTGTTAGATGTGTAAATCACAAATAATTTTTCCAAGTCAGTGGCCTACCTTTAGGTTTTCTTGAATACCTTTTAAAACATGGATTTTTAAAATTTTAATAAACTCCAATTAACTTTTTAAACTTATAGTTTCCACTTTTTGTGTCCTAGCCAAGATATATTTGCCTAACCCAAAGTCACAAATATTTTACTCTGTTTTCATTTAGAAAAAATGCTGCTTGTAGTTTTTAATTTTCTAGAAGTTTTGTAGTGTTAAATTTGATATTTAAGTCTATTAATCATTCAAGTTAATTTTTGTGTATGGTATAAGCATCAATGTTCACTATTTTCCATATAGATATCCAACTGGTTTTAGTCTAATTGTTGAAATGACTATTCTCTCTGTATTAAATTATTTTGATACTTTTGTCAAAAATTAATTGATCGTACATATTTGGATTTATTTCTAAACTTTCTATTCTTTTCTATAATTCTATGTCTATCGAAATGCCAATTTTACATTATCTTGATTACTGTACTATTATAGTTAATTTTAAATTCAAGTAGTATAAAATATTCCAGCTTTGTTTTTCTTTTTTAAAACTGTTTGGGGCTTTTTATGTCATTGGCATTTTTCAAAAATTAGGATCAGCTTGTCAATTTAAAAAAACTTGGCGGTATTTTGATGGGTAATTCTTTGCATCTGTACATCAACTGGAAGAGAATTGACATATTAACAGTTTTGAGATTTCCAATTCATGAAATGCATGACATTCTTCCATTTATTTAGATTATTTTAAATTTCTCTCATAAATTTCTCGCAAATGTCTTGCTAAGTATAACCCTAAATATTTTCTGGTTGGCATGGTATTATAAATAACATGTTTTAAATGCTAAGTTCCAATTGTTTGTGCTAAAATGTAGAAAAGTTGATATTTGTATATTGACTTTTTGTCCTGCAACTTTGTTAAAGCCAGTTACAATTTTTTGTAGTTTTTAAAAGTTCCGTAAGGATTTACTAAATACATTAATATTGTAAATAAAAATAAATTTATTTTTTTCCCTTCAAGATGCATGCCTTTTCATTCACTTTTGAATGAAACAAAGAGAACTCATGTTCTTTTCTTCTACTGTAGATTAAAGGAAACATATATTTTTTCAACATGAAATAGATGTTAGTTGTAGTATTTAATACATGTTCATTATCAGGTTGATGAAAGTACTTTTAATCACAGTTTTCTGAGATTTTATGGAACTTACTGTTTTGCTTGTGAGTCATAATTTCTTGCTTCTTGGCTTTCTTGGTTTTATTTTATTGGTAGCTAGTAATTGAAATTTTATGTTGTTGAGTACTTGGATTTTGTAATCTTTCTTTAAAGACTGTTAGACATTTTCTGAAAGACAGTTTAATTTATTGTGGATTAATGTGATCTTTCCAAGTCTTGTTTTTAAACCCTGATAGGGTCGATATTGACTAGTTTTTATTTAGTTCCCTTACTAATGTGTGACTGAGTCTGTAGGACTGCCCTGGTGATCATCAAAAACCATCCGCTCCATTTGGTCAAAAGTTCAAATGGCTCCCCCTTCCCTCTGTGACCTCTTGGAATTATGCAGTTATACATATAACCCTGGTCATTCTCTGCCTGGCTTCATGCAGTTTTATTGTATACGTGTACAGTTTAGTATTTAGCAACAGATTCAAGGGACTCATATGCAGATTTTTGGAGCTCTTTTTTGGAATTGTTTCTCCATCTCTGAAACTCTGCCTTGCAACATCTAGCTACCTTTGATTCCCTGAATGGAAACATTTTTCTCTTTAATCAGTAAGACCACCATGCTCTGCTTGTGATCCTTCTCATTCCACCATAGTACAGATTGTGCCTTCTGGAGGAAAGCCATGGTGTCTGTAAGGCTCATTTCTTTCATTTTCTCTTATGGGGATCACAGCTTTATACTGTATACTTTGCAATATCTGAAAACAGGTGTTTGATCTATTTTTTCAGTTTTCTAGTTGTTACCAGTAAAAAGTTAATTTTAGACATTGTTACTTCATCATAGTTGGAAGCAGAGGTCTTGTTACTTTTTAAAACTCATATTTTACTGTTGCCTGAGTATAAAAATACAATTGAGTTTTGATATTTATCTTCTATCCAATAGTCTTGGTGAACTCCTTTTATTAATTGTAATAATTTGCCTGTATATCTATTCAATATTTTATGAATACTGCAATTTTTCTGTGACATTTACAGTTCAAATTTTTCCTTTCAAAATCTCATAGACTTTAGTTCTTGTTCTTGTCATCTTAGACTGATAAGACAAGTCAGACAATGAAAAATAAAAGCAGTAATGATAGACATCCATGTCTTAATTTTTAAAGGCACTGTTGCTAGGAATTCAACATTAATTATGGAAATCATCATATGTCTTTGTCAGATAATCTGTATTTCTTATGAATGTGTTTAGTTGCAGGTAATGGAAAGTGTGACTAGAGTCTAGTGTCTCAAACACATAGAAGGTTACTTTTCTCATGTAAAATTAGCTTAGATACAGACCTCTCTTTGTGTTCCCCAAATGGCTGCTGTAGATCCAGCTACCCAGGGCAGGACTCTGCAAGAGAGGTTGAGAAAGTAAGCATTAAACTTTTCAGCTACATAATGAAAAAAAGTACTGGGAAAGGGGCTGGAAATGTGTATTAGGTTACCAAGCTATAAAGTCTCCATAATTCATTATGTTTGAGTCAAGAAAATTCTCTCCTGTTTCTAGTTTGCTAAGGAGTTTTTTTATGACTCTTAAATTGGAGTTGATTTTATAGATGTGGTTATTTCTGCATGTACCAAAATTATGCTCTTTCTTCTTTACTCTATTAATGTAATGTTTTACATTATTATAGCTTTTTATATTGCTACTATACTCCTACAATCTATCAAATCTGGTCATAACTTACTTATTAAATACATTTCAGATTTCAATTTGTGGATTTACAGTTTTAGACTTTTGTAAATTTGTAATAGGCTGTGGTCATGCCTACTGTGGGTGCAAAAATGCATTAAGAAATACAGTGCACTGTGTCATTGTAGTGTAGAAAGGAATTGCTTTATACAGTTACAGATAGATCTTTAAATGCTAGTGTGACCCCTCTTCTTTCCTAATGCAGAAATAGAAGCATACCAGTGGCTGGGACTCCTCTAATGTGGTGAGCTTCTCACTCTGCCCTCTCTGGATTGAAAACCAAGCTTAGGAAGCACCTCTCTGAGGAACTAAGCAGGAAGTACCAAGGTGTCTTCACTTTCTCAGTCTTTATATTTTTTGCATTTTAGTTGTTTACTGCTTTAACATAAATTTGATACGAAGATCACCATGATTTCAGAGTCATCATTCTTGGCAGTATTTGAACGTAGATCAGACCTTTCTGATCCAGCCTTAATCTGTATCAAAGTGAAATTAACTTATAATTGTTTCTTATACTGTCATTTTCTGACTTTGACTTACACTTACATTAATCTTAAAAAATTACTTAAGATTTTTTCTTTCTTTTTCTTTTTCTGAAATTTGGAATAAATTGCTGTAAAACTATGTGGGTTTGTCCTTTTGTTACTTTTATTTCTGTTTTTGTGAGTTGGAAAGTAGATTTTTATTTACTGAATAAATACCTTTAATGATGATAGGTGGCTTTAGGAATTTTCTCTTTCTTCTTAAGTTACTTTTGGTAAGTTATATTTTTCTAAAAAATAATTACTTTCCTTAAGTTTTCAACGTCATGGCTTAAATGTATTTATAGTGTTATTTTATTTGTATGTCTTACCTATAATTCTACCTTATTACACTTATTATGGGTGTTTTCTTGATCAGTCCTGAAATAACTTTGCTTCTTTTAGTTGTTTTTTCAAAAACCAGTGTTTTGGGTTTATTGATTCTTTTATTGTATTTTTCATTTCTTGAACTTGCCTTTTTTCTTGATTATTGTCTTCTTTCAATGTTCTTTGGATTTATTTATCTTTTTCTAGCTTCCCAAGGTGAATACTGTGATGGTCTTTGATTTATTGCCTCTCAGCTCCAAATTCACACTTTAAAAAAAGAAAAGGAGTTGGCCTTATAAATATTTCTCTTTTGCCCACTGAGAGATCTTAAGGGACATTGAAGGAGAAAGATCTTTCTTCTTGCTTCTGGAGAGGCTTGCTCATCAACTCCCATAGAATATGCCTTTTCAGTCACTGCTTGGTCTGCACAAAATCTTCAGTGCTAGGTACTGATAGGGATCAGCTCTATTCAGTGTTTGGCTACTGTGTGCTTTTTGCAGCCATTGACTTAAGCAGCAGCAACATAGCCCAAAGACTTAGGTAGCATGGGCATGAGCCTTGGCCAAGATCCCTACTCCCTGCACCCTCCCCTCTATCTCACATGCACCAGGCTTGCAGCCCCAGTGGGTTGGCCATCTAATGGGGTTGCTTCCGAGCCTTCATTCTTAGAAGCTGCCCCAGAATCACTCAACCCATACTGTACAAAAGAGGAAGGCTTCTCTAGTTCCTGGTTTCACTAGCAACCATTGCAATGACTTCCTTCTTCCCTTCACTCTCTAATCTCCCTACCCACTCACTCTTCACTTCTCTACTGCCCAAAACCCGACTTTTCCCTACTGCTTCTCAGTATGTATTTGTCATTCCAGCTTGTTTGTGCTGGAGGTTTATTTTCACCCTGATACAAACACAGCACTGTTCTTCATATTCCCAGTGATGCTTCAGTTCCATCTGATATCTGTCCACAACTTTAATTTGCCTGCCCTCCAGAGAGTTGTTCCTGCTTGTCTGTCTGCTGTGGACCAGCTTTGGTTCAGCAATCCCGCAAACTCTTTCATTAACTTACTGACCACAACCGTATTTTCCTCTACAAGGTTTGAACTACCTTTTCAAATTTCTCTTTCCTTGGGCACTTTCTTTCAGACCTTGGATCAATTTCCATTAGAGTTCTCTGTCTGCAATGATGGCAACTCTTCTATCATAATCAATAAATCTTTATATCAAAGTGATTTCAAACTTCCCCTGATTTCTTTCTCCTGATTAGATTCAGCCTATATAAATACCAACTAGATTTCAGTGTGTTTTCTAATAGAAATACTTAAAGCTATTAATTCCCCTCTAGTAGGAAATTTTTATATATGGTAAGACTTCTGCTACTGCTAGTGTTCTGTAACAAGAATTAGCTCCTATAAGATTGGTAAATAAGAGAATAATGATTACATAATGCCTATATTGTTTTGGATCATATATTTGTTTTAGAAAACAAATATGTTAACATTATATCTTACCAAAAGTAATAGCAGTAAAATAGAAAGTACAGTAGAATAGAATGTGAACTAATAGTAATGGAACTGCCTGCTGTGTGTGAATACAGTGCTGCAAATGATATTTATTCATTCCGTGGTCTTCTCTTTGGCTTAGTTTAGTTATGTGCTTTCTCATTAAATTGCTTATTGTGTTATTTTTTTTTTTCATTACTTTTGCGCATTTCACCCTTCCTGTAATTCAGCACGCTCTAAGCTTTCTTACACCTCACCTTATGTTTGGGCAGATTTTAGAAAATAAAGTTTTATGTTTACTATAGTATTCATTTATTAATGGATAAACACGTATTTTCAATTATGCCATTGTTTTACTGGGATTGTTATTATTTTTAGCAGTGCTCTAGTTACAAAGTTGTTTAGATTTTAGGTGTTGTACTCCAGACCTATCTTTCCAATATACCTTTTTATTTTCAGTGGGGAATTTTGCAGAATCAAGGTTTCATAGGAGACATCCATATCATATCACACACAGAAGGCCCATATTTTCATTCTCTATCAAGTTCCAATCTTTCCTAATATCCTTTTGAATCATGATTAATGTTCAAACACATCACTTTAGGATAAAGGGGTCACGTAAGCACAGCAAGATGGTAGCAGCCTAAAAGCCAAGAGGAGGCCTCAGAAGAAAACTTACCTTGCTGGCACCTTGATATTGGAGGACTTCTCACTGCAGGTTTTTAGAAATAAATTTCTGTTTTTTAAGCCCCCTAGTTGGTAGTATTATGTTATAGCAGCCTGAACAGACTAGTACATCAAGCTTGTTAATTGTTCAAATCTTTATTGATTTTATATATGTACATAAAATAGCTGCAGCTCTCAGCTAACAAAAAAAACACCTGTTGAACTTTCACAGATAATTGTAGATTTGGCTTCTGTAAAATTTGGTCAAGTTTTGCATTACTAGTTTTGAGAAATACTATCAAGTACACATACATTTAGAATTGTAATAGATTCCCGGTGAAATGCACCTTTTAAGATTATAAAGTAAATCTCTTTATATAAATGCTTTTGACCTCATAATCCATTTTGTAAGACATCTATTTTTTCCAGTAATTTTCTTGTATGTAATATTCAACATCTTAATCACATTCCATCAAATTTTACATTTTGCATGTATATCTTGTAGGCAATTTTATTTTAAAAATCCATTCTTGCAGTTTCTGTATATACTGTCAACCCTGACATATTCTAAGTCTTCTATTTGTTCTACTTTTTCTGTGAAGTTGTTTTTCTATTCTATCTCTTGATATTTCAAGTTTTATTTTGTTTTCATTTCATTTTCCTACCTGTATAGGTAAAAATTTATATACTTTCTCTGTAATTTTTAAAGACTGTGCATATAACACTTAAGAAATTCTAAAATTAATCAGCATCTTTAAGGGCATCTAATGCTGCACCAAAATAATAGAACACTTCATTTCTAGTTTATTCCCATCTTATATGTTGCTGGTGTCAGGTTTTAGTTCCATCTGACTTCATAAGTCTTAGAGTAATTAATATCTTTATTATTTTTTCATTTAATTTATTATTGTATATATGTACCATTACCACATTTTTGCTCACTTTTCTTTTTTGTTATTTCAGCCCTAATTCAATTTCTATCTTTGTGAAATATATTCTTTAGATATTCCACCAGATATAAAATTCTAGGTTGATTGTTATTTCCATTCAATATCTTCAGATATCATTCAGGTCTTCTATTTTTCTTGCATTCTGTGAAGTTTACCTTTGGCCTACATGTCTTTTTTTTTTTTTTTTTGTAGGTTATCTATCTTTCAATTACAGCTAACTAGGATTCTCACTTTCTCTTTAGTATATTAAAGTATATAATACTATGTCTAGGTTTTTATTTTTATTTTTGCTTATTCCAATCATGTGTTTTCTTAACAGGTGATTCATATCATTTCTAGGAAAAAATTCTAACTCATTATCACTTCTAATTTTGCCTCTCACCCATTCTTTCTATTTGCTCTTACTTTAATATCAATTAGATATATGTTGAATCTTATTCTGTTTTCCTGATCTGTTACTTTTGTTTATATTTTCCGTCTCTTTGTTATTCTATATTCCAGGTAAACTCTTCAGATCTATATTCCAGCTTATTATTTATCTATTCACCTGTGTCTATTTATCTATTCACCTATGTCTACTCTTCTGCTTAATCTATTCATTGGTTTTTAAGTTGGACAGTAATTTGATTTCTGAAATTTCTATTTTGTTGTTTTTCTTCAAGTCTGCCATATATTATTTTAATGGTAAGCTGTTACCACTAAATAGTATTTTAAAATAGTATTTAAATTTTTGGGTACATTTTAAACATATTTGTATTATAAAACCGAGAATTTTATTGTCGGATGTTTTTAGAGGCCTCTATTAGTTATTTGTTGGCTCTGTGGATTCTCCTCATGAGTTATGTAATTTTGAAGGTGAGTTTATATTTGGTGAGATATTATCTATGACAATTCTCTGAGGTTTTCTGTATTTTTGGAACTATATTTTTAAGGGCACAATTAATTTTTACCAACATGGGACTTCTTTATGTTATGAGATTATCTGGATCATGTGAGTCAAGTTGACATCCGTGTAAAAGGAAATAATCTTTTACTCCTATGTCTGTTACGTTCATGAAACCTAAGCCTCCTGGTTACTGAAATCAGCTAATGTAGCTTCCATTCCGGTTGCTACCTTTAGAATCTCCCTTGCTTCCTTATCGCCTTACCACTAGGTGGCTTTTTTTTTTTCCCTACTTGAATTGCATTGATTTATTTCGTGCTCAGTTATGAATTTAAAGGATGGTTGTTATAGTTAATCCAACATATCTAGATGTTTTATATCAGAAGTTCTTTCAGGTTACTTAGTTCACTATATTTTTTAAGCCACTCTGCTTTTGTTTTTTTGAAAGGTCTGCAACAAGTTCTCATTGAAACATGGGTTACTTTATCACATTTGGTTGAAAGGGGGGAATATCCTAATATTTATTAAGTGACTAAATGTGAAAGGCACAGAATTGGGTGCTTCAAACTACATTTTTTCTAACTTTAAATAATTGACAACTTATGTCTTGAGAAATGAGTTGTAGCCAGTAAAATTTCAAAGAAAACAAGGACCCATAAGTCAAGAACAATTTCCAAATAAAGAAAAGCAACCTTGCTCTTTCACGGGCCTTGTAAAATAGTAGTGAGAAAAAAGGAGTGTCTTGAACACAACATTAATTTATTTCCTATCTGGTTTCAAGGCAACTTTGTTTATGCCTTACACTGTCTGGTAAGAAAGAAGCAAAGAACATTTGGCCAGCAGAAAGTATTTTTAAAATGATGGGCTGTCCCTTCAGCTCCTCTACCCTCTGTTCAATTATTAAGAGTTACTTTTATTCAGTTATTAAAATCAGTCTTTTTCTAAAGTTTTTTAGCTGAGAAATTTCTTAAATGAGAATTTTTTTCTCTGCATTAGACTGCTAGCTTCATCTGGCAGGATGGATGTCTTTTTCTTCTTCTTCTTCTTCTTCTTCAAATTCACCTTTGTTATTATGTACCCAGTAAAATACTGAAACATAGTAAGCACTGAATAAGTGTTTCTTGAATGGAAGAATAAGTGATTCTCTCTGTTACAGAGCTTTCAGAATTGGGGGTCCTTGCTTATAAGATGGACACCATCAAGAGAGCTTTTTCAGTGAAGCTGAAAGGAGGAGGGTTGACAGTGGCACGGTTGTAATGGGTCTCTGAGTATTAAGACTGTAATAGATTAAGGATTTGGGAAAAGGCAGAGAAGATTCTACATATTGCTTTGAATTATTCTGGGGATTTTATCCATAAAACATGCAAGTTGTAAACCATTCGTTGGTCATGAACTAAGTTGTGCAATTGAAAGAATATGACCATTAGAATCAAACAGACTTTGCAAAACCATAATGTTCATTTATTACCACAAAATAAATTATTTTCTTTTGCTCCAGGAGAACTCTACTGCAGAAAAGCCATCTTAAACATCATATAGAATATCTTCTGTCTTCAAAGATTTCTCATATAGATTGTTTTGAATGAAGAACTCTGATTTTTATTCCTACTTTGACAAAACACTTATTTTTCTTCCAGTTCAGAGTATACCACACTTTCTGTACTAAGTTAGAAAACTGAATAGGAAGAATCAATAGAAGTAAGCCTTGTACCTCCATAATCAGGTAGGGTTCTTCTGTTTGCAAGGGTGAAGAAAAGGTTGGTTTAAGCCAAAAGGGCATGTATTGTCTAATGTAACTGAACCACACTTAGATCTGACTTGAAATACTGAGTTCACACAATGTCACTGGCGCAAATTTCTCTCCATTTCTTGGCATTACTTAGCTCTGTTATTGCACTTCTTTTGACTTAATTCTGTGGGATGCTCTTTCACCTTTGCCGCAAAATGGCTGCTATGCTGCCGTTACTTACATTTTTCATAATTCCAGGCCAAGTGGTCAAAAATGCAGATCTCTTGCAGTAGCTTTTATAAAGTCTTGAGATTAATTCTGGTTGGCTTCACTTAGGTCACATTCTCTCTCACTCGTAAGAATTAAGCAAATATGATGCCCTGATGGGATTAGCACTAAGTCATGTGCTCCAGACCAAGGATGGAGGCAGAATTGACTCCGACAGGAGAACAGAAACTGAGAGTGATAGAGATGAAAATACAGAAAGATTTTGGTATCTGAAAACAATATATTTCTGTTACTACCTGGATTAGTCTGTTTTCACAGTGCTATAAAGATACTACCTGAAACTAGATAATTTACTTATTCTAAATTTTGAAGAAATTTAATTTCTTTACATCATTCTGCTATACCTGACTCTATGGAAAATATCTTTTTCAAAATAGTGCATTTTCTTGAAGGCTATGATTCCTATCTTAGAGAAATTTTTATTTTTGCTTATTTTTAAAAAAAAAATTCTTCTCTAATAATCCAAAATCTCTGTTATAGCTGAGTCTGATCCTTTTTCATTTCAATAGATTTTAAGAGGATGAGGGGCATTTGGTTACATGAATAGGTTATTTTATAGTGATTTCTCAGATTTTGCTGCACCCATCACCTGAGCAATGTACACTGTACCCAATGTGTAGTCTTTTATCCCTCACCTCCTCCCACCCTTCCCCAAAGCCCCAAAGTCCATTGTATCATTCTTATGCTTTTGAGTTCTCATAGCTTAGCTCCCACTTAGGAGTGACAACATATGATGTTTGGTGTTCTATTCTTGAGTTACTTCACTTAGAATAATGGTCTCCAATTCCACCCAGGTTGCTGTGAATGCCATCATGTTTTTCCTTTTCATGGCTGAGTAGTATTCTATAGTTTACATATGTATATCCCATTTAGTTTATCCACTCAATTTGATGGGCATTTGGGCTGGTTCTATATTTTTTCAATTGTGAATTGTGCTGCTATAAACATGTGTGTTCAAGTGTCTCTTTTGTATAATCTCTTTTGTGTAATTCCAGGAGTGGGACTGTTGGATCAAATGGTAGATCTACTTTTAGTTTTTTAAGGAATGTCCACAGTTTTCCATTGTGGTTGTACTAGCTTACATTCACACCAACAGTGTAAAAGTGTTCTCTTTTCACTGCATCAACACTAAATCATCTGTTTTTGATTTTTTTGATTATACTCATTCTTGCAGGAGTGAGGTAGTACTGCATTGTGGTTTTGATTTGTATTTATCTAATAATTAGTGATGTTGAATATTGTTTTATATGTTTGTTGGTCATTTTTATACCTTTTTTTGAGAATTGCCTATTCATGTCCTTCGCTTACTTTTTGATAGTATTGTTTGTTTTGTTCTTGATTTGTTTGAGTTCTTTGTAGACTCTGTTAGGACACTCAGCATTTCAAACAGCTAGACCCAATGAAGACAGCATGAGGCCAACTGAATATGTATCTTCTCTCTCCCCTCCCCCAACTTTTTTGTAGTTTACCTGAAAGGCAAACAAAAATCTTTCATTGTGTCAATGTTACCTAAAAATCTTTTTCAAAAGGGAAAACCAAATTTCATGTTTGCATCAGTGCATCTTTAACAATAACACTTGGTTTTCATAAAATTTTAGAAATCTTCCAGTTTTAATCCATTTGACCATAATGTAAGATTATCATAAACCTCTTAGAACCCTTTACAATTTTCTGTTAAACAGCAGTTTTCTAAGAAACTTTGTTATTCATACACATGGGTCCAGATTCTGGTCCCACATCAGTGTGCTTTTATTTAAATGTTCAACCTATAGAGAAAAAAAACCTAAATTATCCCCTTCAAATCTTAGCCAGATTACTTATACCCACAGAACTTTTTTCATGAGATCAACCATCAAAAACTCTTTTCAACTTGCTTAAACCTTCAGTTTTGTCCCATTACTCTTTCAGGTTAAGACAATCTTTAAAACCCTCTGAACTAGACAAAATTACATTCCCTCTAGCAAAAACCATATTCTCATGCCTTCTTATAATCACCCACTAAAACAACATTCTACTTTCCTTCTATACCTTGCAATCTTATAAGTAAAACTGTTTCTCCAGTAGTCTCAATGACGTGCTAAAATGGTCACTCTTAGCTACTTTTATTTTGGTGAAAAACCTGAAAAGTTAGCAATTTTAATAATGTACTAGGTGTGGAGCCTAGGACATCAGACAGAAGTGCAGTTAAGGGCTGACTCTTTCCAGCATAGCCAGGGAGGATGGCTACTCCACAGGTCCCCAGGTCTTATCCAGACTCTAATGCTCCAAAGTAGGTAATTAAACAATTTTCAAAAGTCAAAGAAGCAGTTTATGACCTTAAAGCACATAGCAAATCTGATATCTGGCCTTAATTCAGACCAAATGTCTAAATTTTGAAGACGATTTTGTTTTACCAATAGCCTTTAATACTGTCTTTATTCCCAAAAGATTACTAAAGTCATGTGAACAAAGTTCATATTAAAGTTTCTCTTTTTCTGCTGCAATATGATTTAAGTGCTTATCTTTCTAAGCCAATTAAATCAGAGTTCTTTTATATATAAACATCACACAGACAACACATAAATACATAGACAGACAGACAGAAGATCCAGTAGTTGTAAGATTTTTTTCATTTGCCTGTTTCTTAATTACATTACTGGAGGATTACACATCAACATGAGATTAGGGCAGGGACACACATCCAAACTATATCAGTATTGTTTACTGCTAAAGTATGGGAGGTTGAGATCTAATTAAAAAATAAAGATTGGCTCATGTTAGACAGATGTTAAATAATATTTAGCCTTAAACTGAAACTTCCTCTGACATTGTTGGGGTTGAAAGAAAAGAACATAATGTTCTCACTATCTAAATTAATGTGATTTTTTACCATGTCCTTTTGTAGCTGGGGGAGGGCGTGGGGGCGTCCCGAAGACACTCCCAGTTCCTGGATGTGTCAAGATCCTTGGCCTCTCTTACCCTAAAGAATGGAGAAAGGGGCCCTGGAGGTTTGGTGAGCTTACTGTTCCAGTAAATATCATGTACCCAAAGAGTTTTGCATAAAAAGAAATTTCTTAGAAAAAGAGAGAGTGTATCTGTGTGTGTGTGTGTGTGTGAGAGAGAGAGAGAGAGAGAGAGAGAGAGAGATCCCGTGCTGTTGTGGGAGGGGAAGAATGTGGAGAGGACATCCATATAGGTAAAAAGCAGCAGAGTTTTAATCCTGGAGTTATTCTGTCCTCATTCATGTTCTCGTCCAATGAGAAGAGTTCTTTCAAGCTGTCTCTGGAGTGATTGATCTTTGACTCTCATACTGCATTGGCTGCTTGGTGCAAACAGAACCTTCTCCTTCCAGAGCTTTCCACGGGCTTGTTAGACAAAGAAACCCACCTGGATTGCTTTACCTAGCCCGAGAGCAGGAAACCTAGACAAAGAATTTTGTGATCCTGGATGGGGGCATGGATGGAGGGGTGGCACTGGGAAATTCCTGCCTCTGAAACCACGTCTCTTGTGGACTGGGAAGAGAAGTATTTTCCTTAACACAGTCCCTCACTTTGATATGGTTTGGATGTGTGAACCCACCCAAATCTCATATTTAATTGCAATCCCCAGTGTTGAAGGTGGGGCTTGGTCAGAGGTGATTGAATCATGGGGGCAGTTTCTCATGAATGAGTAAGCACAAATCCCTAGGTGCTGTTTTGAAGACAGTGAGTGAGTGAATTATTGAGAGATCTGGCTATTTAAAAGTGTGTAGCACCTCCCCATCTCTCTTCCTCTTGCACCAGTCATATAAAGTACCTAACTCCCCCTTTGCTTTCTGCCATGCTTGTAAGTTTCCTGAGGCCTCCCTGGAAACTGAGCAGATGTTGCCATGCTTTCTGTACAGCTTGTGGAACCATGAACCGATTAACCCTCCTTTCTTTATAAATTATCCAATCTCAGATATTTCTTTACTGCAATACATGAATGGACCAATACATCCTGTTATCAAATATCATATCCAATGTTACCTAAAGCCATTTCTAATGCCAATATTATTTCTGTTTCCCAATTTTGGGAAATACCATTCTAAAGAGATATTTTTTGTATACATTGTACACAGTAAAAGATTGTATGTGATGTGTGTGTATGTATGCAATGTGTTTGTACCATAGGGATATAAGACATTTAAAGCTTATAGCTTGTATAAATATAAAAACATTCTTACAGAGTTAGACCAACACCCTTAAATAAAATGTTATGTAAACTACATTTTGCATAAATATTTTCCTCAGCTTTCTGACTTAAATGATTGGTTTTTACTGAAATAACTTTACAGTCCCGTATCAGGAATAATAAGATTTTCTCATTTTCTTGTTATCAAATAAACAAAACATAACAAATGCTGGTGGTGGAGAAAAGAAAACTCTTGTATACTGTTACTAGAAATGTAAATTATCACAGCCATTATGGAAAACAGTATGCAGTTTTCTTAAAAATAGAACTATTATGAAATCTAGCAATTTCACTACTGAGTATTTATTTCAAAGAACAGAAAAAAATATATATCAAAGGGAGATATGCACCCCTGTGTTTATTGCAGCTCTGTTCACAATAGCTAAGATGTGGAATCAACCTAAGTGTTCATGAACTGATGAATGGAGAAACAAAATGTGTTCTATATAATAATGGAGTACTATTTAGACATAAAAAAGGATGAAATCCTGCCATATGCAGTAACATTGATGGAACTGGAGGCCATTATGTTAAATGAAAGAAGCTGGGTACAGAAAGACAAATATTGCATATTCTCGCTCATGCATGGGAGCTAAACAATTTGATCTCATGGAGATAGGGAGTAGAATTAAGGGGCTATGTTAACTTCTCTTCCTGGGTCCACAAGGGGCCTGGTTTCAATGGGAGAAATTTCCCAACAACATGCCTGACAGGCCTTCATTCATGTCCTCATCTGGGAACATAGAGTTCTTTGTCTAACTTTCCCGCTGGCTCATGAGTTGGGTAGAAAGCCCAGGTGAGCTTCCTTTGTTTAGAAAGCCGGCCAAAAGCTCGGAGGGAGGAGGCTTAGATTGCGGGCCAGGCAACCAATCTAGTATCAGAGTTGAAGATCATCACTCCAGAGGAAGTTTGGAAAAGCTCCTTTCACTGGACGAGAACTTGAATGGGGCGGGAGTAACTCCAGGGTTAAAATCCTGTTACTCACTTATGTATACTGACTGCATCTCTGGATCCGCTCCCACGGCAACATGGGAGCTGTCTCTCCCTATCTCCCTATAGGGGTATCCCCTCTGGATTCCCCTCACACAGCAGCGTGGGAGCTCTCACTCTCCATTCTCTCTCTCTGCCAAATAAATTGCTATCTATTACCTAACCTCTTTGGGTCCATAATATTTAATCACAGGTGAGCTCACTGCACGGCCAGGGCCCTCTCCCCATTTTTGGGTGAGTGAAAGCCCAAGAACCTCGGCCACATCCCATCAGGGAGAGAGTGAGCCTCCCCTATGTTCTGTGACCCTGGTTACATCTGGATGGTTGCTAGAGGCCAAAAAGGGAGTGGAGGGTAGAGGATAAGGAGGGGATGGTTAATGGGTACAAATTTACAGTTAGCTAGAAGGAGCAAGATTCGGTGTTTGGTAGCATAATACAGAGACTACAGTTAACAATAATTTATTATATATTTCAAAACAGCTAGAAGAGATTTGAACTGTTCCCAACACAAAGAAATGATAAATGTTCAAGGTGATGAATATCCTAAACAGTCTCATTTAATCATTACACACTTTATGCAGGTATCAAATATGAAATGTACTTTATAAACATGTACAATTATATATCGATAAAAAGTGAAAAATAAAAAGGAAAGATTTGCCCATTTCCAATTGAGAGTACAAATTTTAATTCTGATTTTTGTTTCATTAACTTCTGCCCCTGGGCCTCTCTTTTATTTTCTTCCTCCCCTTCGACTCAGACCCTAAAGTATTCCCCACTCAACAGTCAGAATGATCTTTTATGAAATCAGATAAAAATCTTGGATGTAGTATTTAACATCTGTCTAACATGAGCTAATCTTTAAACTCTTCCATGAGTTTCCTCTGCAGATCAGAATAATATTCCACATGTAGGCCTAGACTTGAAGCTCTTCCATGGTTGGGCTGCTTCTTATCTCCATTGAGCCTTTCTCTTTTAGCTCACAAGTGGAATCACACTAGCTTCCATTTTGTTTTTCACACATGCCAGGCTTTTTCCTGCTTTATATCTTTTCCACTTGCTGTTTTTCTTTTTTCCCTGGAATTCTCTTCCTTTGAGGTTTTATTTAGCCAATTCTTCCTCTTCCTTAAGTCTTGAGTTAAATATCTTTTAGGTTGTCTCTGTATACCCTTTATAAGTGGATCATCCCCTTATGTGGTATTCTCTACCTATTTCCTCCTTATGCTTAGTAAGTTGGGATTATATACATGTCTCCTGTTTATTTTCTGCTTCCCTATAAGGCTCAAAGTTCTACGAGGGCAAGGCTTATTGTTATTTTCATATACTGTCTCAATACCATCCTTGGTATACAGAAGTACTCAGTAAATATGTATATGTATAGAGAGAGAGTAAATTAATCCTCTTCAAAGAGTTGTTTTATTTGTTTCATTGGCTTCCCTGATTATAAACTCACTTTTAAATAATTACTTTGTTAAGAAAGGAGTTTGTGCTGTGTTTAGCATTCAGAAAGATTTGAGTAAACAATTGAATAAACAGTTTCCCCTAGTTTGTAATAATGCTTAAAACATTGTAGTGACTGAGCATAAGGGGCACCATAAGCATCAAAGAGAGATGAATTTGTAGCATCAAAGGCAAGCCAGCAATACTGTTTTAAATCTTCTTCTAATGACCTCCTTGTAATTATGAATCCCTAAGAAGAAATTCTGCTGCTTTCTCTGTCTGAAAGTCTGCTTAACTATGCTTAATTCTTTTGCCTTGGCTCATCTCCAAACTCTGTAACTTTCTTTGCCTCACTAGAATTGCATTTGGACTTTGGGAGGAAACAGTTACTGTTAAACATTTGTAGGTGTGAGCACCAGCTGCTTGTAGAAATTCCAATTCATTATACACATGATTTTGTAAAAGAATGAACAAAACTTTGAATGTATGGTTTTAGTCCATATTGAAACTCAACTGTACTATTGATTTACTGCGGAAATGTTAAGCAATTGGCCAAAATTTTGATGTGTCTAAATTTCAATAATAAACTAAACATATTCACTTATTCTTATCCAGTTTTTGCAGGGGCCTTTCTTAATATTTCTGAAAACCATCTGCAAATACACATAATAAATATTTTTGTAGAACACGTACATACACACTGGAGACTTTTTTTCACATTTTGCATTTATAATTGCGGCAGATACTGCCAGCTGAGCACTAACAATTGCTTCATCTCTTCCACAGTGTGGATTTTTTGCTGCACAATGGCTGCCCCTTCATGGACTATTATTTCCTAGCTTCTCCTGCTATGCATCCAGGTAGACCCTGTGACCAATGGATGTCTACATTACCTCTAGGAGACAGGTAAACTTGTGATATGTAATTCTTTATGTTCCCTTCCTTCAGGACTGCTGGCTGGATAACACTTTGTGTCTTTGTTCAAGCCAAACAATGCAATATGGGGTTCCTGAATCACAGCCTGTGAATGATTCTCCGGAGAACAACCTGCCAGGAACATCAGCTTTGGACTTCACATAAACGAGAAATACACTTTCATTTTGTTATACAACTGAGATTCTGAGTTTGTCTGTTACAACAGTTGCAATATTTACCCTGATGAATGTAATGTAAATTTATCAAATCCGTTCTATAAATATATAAGTGTAATATGTCTGTATACATTATTACAGAGCTAGTTTAGCACTCATTTTACACATGAGAAACCTGAAGAAAAAGAGACCTTGAAGAGTTAAGCAAACTCACTCAGATCATAAAATGCATTACTTAATAGCTAAACTAATTCTAGTGCTTAATCCATTATAGCAGGAGTGGACACAGTATTGCCCTCAGGCTAAATCAGGTCCACTGCATATTATTTACAAAAAATAAATGCTTACTGGAACACAATCACAATCATTCATTTACATAGTTTTTAACACTGCCTTTTTTGCAACAATAGCAGAGTTAAGTAGTTGCAACAGGGGTCATATGACCAGTAAAGCTTAAAATATTTGTTGTCTGGCTTTTTACTAAAAAAAGTGGCTGATCCATGCATTGTACTATACGTCTACGGGCTCTCCAGGTTAACTCTGAATACGGGACATAATAAAAGGTAGACTCTAATTTTATATTGCAATCACCTGGTGGGTTCTTGCCTGCTGTACAAATAAAATCAACTCACTGAGACTGTGGTATTGCAATAAACAAAGAGTTAATTAATGCTAGATTAGCCATACAGAAGAAAGAGTTTTTATATCCGTCTCTTTGAAGGCTTGAAGGTTTGGGTTTTTCAAGGATGGTGTGATGGGCAGGGAAGTAGGGAATGTGTACTACTGATTAGTTGGGGATGCAATCACACAGTTATAGAAAACAGTCCTCATGTGCTGAGTCCACCTCTGGTTGGGGACCACAGATAGGTTGAATCAGTTGAATCATGAGTCATGAGTCCAGATGATTTTAGTCGATTGCCAGAATGCAAAAGTTTGAAAAGTATCTTGAAAGATCAATCTTAGGTCCTACAATGGTCATATTATATATAGGAACAATTGGGGAAGTCACAAATCTTATGATCTTTGGCCATACGTCTCCTGATCAGTTAGGGATTATAGAAACTATGCCTCCATTTTAGCAAAATTCAGGTCCATCCCATAATCCTAATCTCATGGCCTTTTATTAGTTTTCAGTCCTTTACCAAGAAGGGGATTAATTTTAGAGAGGGATTATTATCATCTTTGCTTCCAGGTTAAACTACAAACTAAATTCCTCCCATGGTTAGCTTGGCCAATGCCCAGAAATGAACAAAGACAGTCAGCCTGTGAGGCTAGAAGCACGATGGAATCAGTCATGTTAGATATCTCTCACTGTCACCATCTTTGCAAAGGTAGTTTTAATATCCTTCCTATTTTAGTGGAAACATTGAAAAATCAATTTTATATCTCTATTCTTGTTCTTTCTCTAATTTATGTTGTGAACTCACCTCCTTCTTAACTAATATTTAGAAACTGATAGATTCAGCTTCCCCTCATGCTTCTGATATTATCTAAGATAGGGTCCTATGAGGCAGAACTTCAAAATGAAATGGTGAAAGACTGAGGCATGCTTTCCCATCTCTTCTTCATTGCCATCCCAATGCTGAGATTGAGCACATGCCAATTAGTGCATTCCCTTAGACGCTACCCTAAGGCATCTAATCAAATGCCCACGAAAACAAGATCCTGACATTTCTATTTAACTCAGATAAGGGATTTTTCTTTTTCCAGTTCTTTCCATCTACAAAGATTTCATCGTTCTCTACAGGGGTGTTTCTCTACATTTTTTACACATTGTCACTCAAGACATATGATCATGTTTGCATTGATAAAGTAGGGCTGTAGGCACTGCCCAATTACCGATTTATATATACACAATTCTAGCACTTTCTCTCTCACTTTTCAAAAGCACATCAGACTGCAAGAAAGAGGTCATTTATTATAGAACTAACCTTAAATCCATTATAAGTCATTTTTAAACATTACATTAAAACATTGATAATTAAACTATCATTAATCAAAAGCAGTTGCTCTATCTCACATAGCTGGTTCTGACAAACAAGCTTACTGTAATACTGTGTATGAAGATAACTGAATCTATACGAAAAGGAAGAATTTGAGAGGCTCATAAGAAATTCTGTTTGTTTCCTCTTTGTAAGTTGCAGTAAAAATTGATTCAAGCAGATAAAACTCAAAGAAAGCAAAACATCTCAGATAGTCCTTTTTGGTTTATTTTAGAAAAAGTAAAATAGGAAAAAAGAAACTGTTTTTAAGTAGACTTGAGAGGGAACAAACCCAGATCAGAATTCAAAGATAATGTTATCAGAAATCTTACATTCTAACATATCATTGGGTTGACAAGAACAAACAAAAGCAATGTGTGGCAAATGGCTACTGATGTGTACTGAGGCCCTATTACACCAGAAGCCCTCAGTGTGTAGTAATCATGCCTTTCAACTTTTCTTCCTCAACTCTAACTCTTATAATTCCTGCATTAACTTAAAGCTGATAAGCTCTTTGTTCTAACTGCCCATTAAGCAGAGATAGAGTAGGAAGGGAAATTTCCTATCCAGCTGCAGCAAACATGGGGTGTGTTCCTGACATTTTTAGAAAAATCAGTATCTGTAGTTTCCAGAGAATTGTTGTTATACATAGTACATACTTCTCATAATTTATTTTATAATACTGGTATATTATGGGTTAAATTTATTTCTATAGTTGACCCCCGAGTACAGCACCATGGAAATCATTTTGAGTCTGACAAACAGCCGCCTGCAAAATATGTTTTAGAATACAACTCACTGCAAGTTAGAAATTGCCTCTACATTTTGGTTTCATAATGAAAACTTGTTTTGCAAAGTGGTGAAGACTGGGTAGTGAGTCTTGGATGCAATCCAAGTGTATTTATTTGGTGACATAATGGCAGCTACCATAACAAAAGCCTTTTATAGGTAGTTTCTTCTGTAAATTAGTCCTAAGTTGTGGCATTAGTGAGAAAAAACTCTGTTTTATCAGTTTTAGCATGAATTCAAAAATTTAGAATCACCCGTACATCATGGCAAATGCTCCTAATTATGAAGCTAATTGTTTTTGCAATACATTTTACTACTTTATTTTATTCAGAATCATTTTCTTAGGTAAATCAAAGACAGCTAAAATTATGCACTGTTATACATGGTATAATATTAACATTATATCATTCTTTATTAAGTTTTTATCTTTATTTTGACAACTAGTTTTAAGTGTTGGCCAAGTGATGACTTTTGCAATTAATGTGTAACAGTTGCTATGAGCTTTTTTAATTTGACAAGCTCATGTCTAAAATGTTAATAACTTTTTTAGATAGCAGAAAGTAAATAAAATTGTATGGTATAAAAGAAAAATTCATATGTGGATAGTGATACAAGAAGATAATTTTAAGGATATTTATAATGTGATGTGATGACAGTGACATAATATTTTTTATTTTTATTTCTGGTTTCAGTCAATTTGTATCTCATATTTGTAAGTACTAAATTCACAATTATTTTAGATATAAGAAATCAAGCTATGGATAAATAATTATTGGCCTTTCTCTTGATATGTAATAACATCTCCTTCAATAATTCAATTTATTGGAAGATATACTAAGGGCAAGCAAAGAACTTTTGGATAAATACAAATATTTTCTATTTTTTTCAGATATTTTATTGTATGGAAAGTCCTCTCTCCTTTTTTTCTTAAACTTGTTAATGCTATTCTTTCTGTTTTATAGAACTAAATGTTAATCCAGTTTTCCAAGGCAGATCCTATATGTTTATCTTTCATTCTGAGTGAAGATATAAGTTTTAAACTTGATTATAACTTGGCATAATATTTGAGCAAGCACTTATACTGATGGGGGAACATTTAATTTTGCTGATGTAGGGTCATATCATTTCTAGAAAAAAAATCAGCCTTTTTATATAAATATTCGGTGATATTTATTTCTTGTTATTTGGGGAAGGATGTTTGTCTTGCAGTTACTTTTCTCTTGACACGTGCTGATGATACAATTCATCTTACGTTTTCTTGTTCCTTCCCTATCAACTCCATCCTTTACTCCCCAGATGCAGATTAACATAAAGATAATGAAACAAGCATCAGGGCCTCTTACTTCTCAGGCCCTGTCTAAGGTCCTGGGGGTGTCCTAGTTAAGTATTAAATGGTCAAATATATTTTTGTAACATTTAGTAAAGTAAGACAGTTTAAGACTACTGTGTCTTTTCATACTGAGAATAATGACAAGCTCTTATTAAGAGTTCCAACATTTAACAAAGACCACAGAAGTAGAGGTGGAGAGAGAAGGGACAGAATTGTGAGATATGTGGGAGATAGACTGTTATCTCTATTCTTTTCGTGACCTATTTTCTGGCTAATTTGAACTTATTGGTACTCCCAGGCATCACCTAGGTGTTCTCACCTCTGTGCTTTGACAGTTACATTTTCTCTCAGTCTGGAATCTCGTTCATCCTTTGAGGTCCAGGTCTGGTGTCAACTGGCATTCCTCTAGGGCTAAACACGCAGTCAGCTCTTAGTGCTTAGTGTTTATTGCAGAGGTGACCTAAGGCATGAGTCTTCACATGATTTTCTCTGGACAACTTGGCTTTTTCTTTCTTGTCTTTCCTTGCTTTGGAGTAGGGAGGAGAATAGGACATTAGCCATAGCTTTCCTTAAGCAAAGGAAGCACTGTTTAGAGGACACCCAGCATTACCCCTTGATTTTGACAAAGTCCAAAAGCCTCTGATCTTGTCCTTGGCATCACTGATTGTTTTGGAACCAGACTAAGTGCAGGTGTGATTTTTGGAGGGAGTCAAAGAGGTTAAGGTGTGATTACAGTCTGAGGATGAAGTATTCCCACAGCATTCGCTCTTTGCCGTATAGGAACATGAGAAGAGTTAGGGCTTAGAACTCACTTAAAATTCTGAGTATTCTACTTACTAGCTGTTGTACCATGGGGAAAATATTTAACTTTTCTGAGTTTTCTCCTTTGGAAAATAATGATAGTGTAGAGGTAGAGGAACATTATCTTTTTTGCCTACTGAAGGTTTACCAAAAGTGAACTGACAAAAGGCAGATTAATATGAGAAAGGTATACAAAATTTATTTAATGGGCATGGGAGAAAATCACATAAGTATGGTTATCCAATAACCCAATGAGGGTTGCTTATATGCCCTTCTTCATAGGGAGAGGTGAAAAATCTTGGTGATTTTTTTGAGGGGTAGTGATTATTAGGGAGAATGAATAGATCCAAGAGACAGAAATTAACTTGTAAATGACTCCCTTTGGAATTTGAATGAACTAGATATTATCTTGTGAAAAAGTCTATCCAGGTGTGGTTACATTCCTCAATCTTTTTTTCTGCGACAGATAGACAGATAATGAGATTTCAGGGAGGGGATAGAAGGCAATTGTTTGGCAATTGCAGTCTTTGGCAAGTGCAGTCTTAAAGTAGATAGAGGATATCAGAGTGGAGTCTGTTCCAGCATCTTCTGACTTTTAAGGGTCTTTTTAAAACAATCATCATACAATGGGTGCCATATTTAGGAGTGAAGTTCTCTGGGCTCCTTCAATGGTATATTTCTATCTATTGGTTTTTTGGGGACTATAAAAAAGGAATATATATCTAAACACCTTGTTCATGCAGTGCTTAATAGGAATTCAATATAAGTTAGTTTTCTTCTTTCTTATTCCACTTTTTACCTTCAGCATCTTTTAAGTCAACATGTGATTCAAGCAATGAAGTCATCCCGGTAGATTTTAATTAATTAAATTTATATTTTACAGATTACTTTGTATGTTCACATACACTATCCTAATTTATCTTCTTACTGATGTAATAAGGTTAGCTGAGGAGTCAGAGAAGGTATCAATCAAAATGGGCATGCACGTCCATATACACACACACACATACACACACACACACACACACACACACACACACATTTAGACATGTTGGTGTGCCCTAGATAATTATTATCCAATTTTGATGGATAAAAAAGCTGGGATCCCAAAATTCAAGTTACTTATAAACACTGACATGTCACTTCTATTTACATACTTTCCTGTTTTTCACCTGTCTAACTCCTGTTTGTTCTGTTTGGCCTTCAAGGGTCACTCATGACAGCTTCTTCCACTTTCCTGTCACTATCACCTCTGCCAGCCTGGGTGAGGTGCCCCTTGTCTGTGCTCTCATTGTTTTCTGCACATCTTTATCATAGACCTTATCATACTGTGTATACTTATCCTCCAATACACTGTATACTTCTTGATGAAAAAGAACATTACTCATTCATGGTCTTTTAGCACAGTGTTTTATATCCAATCTGTTAAAAATTACCTGTTAATGAAAGAACAAAATTTAATGGTGACTGGGAAATATAAATTATTCAGGAGCATGTGTTAAAAAATCTAGGGATTCTTTAGATGGAAAGAACCAGGATCTATTAATTTTTGTTTGTGGGGCAAGGGGTGTGTGTGTGTGCACACATGTGTGTAAAGACAACAACTACTGTTTCATTATTGATGTTACCATACAAGACTTGGGTCTGTGTGCCTGTGCACGAAAAAAGACACACACCGGGATTTTCAGCAAGAGAAAGTGAGTCATTTATTGTCGATCATCAAGCAAGGAAGATGGGCAGCTAATGCTGAAGATCTGAACTCCCCAATGACTTATAAGCAACGGTTTTTAAGACAAGGGTACATTTTAAGAAAGCCGAAGTTACACACAAAGTCATAAATCAACATAGGCACTTCTAAAGAGAGCTGGGCACTCTGTGGAGGAGTTTCTTTACGTGACCTAAGGCCTTACTCTAGTGGCATGGTTATATTAGTGATATTCACCACAGGCTATATTTGCATTCATCCTGGGGACAGCTTTGAATATAGAGGTTATATATCGGCTTGGCCCAAAAAGGTGGGATATCTTAAAGTAGGGGCTCACAGGTCATAGGTGAATTTAGAGATATATATATATTTTTTGATTTGCAATAGGCTGAGGAAGCAATGCTTTGTTTAAAAGCTTGGGGTTCAACAGAAATAAATGTTAAGGGTTAGCCTGTGGACTGTGTATGTTTCATATGATGCTCCCCAGGACCCCCAGGAAGAAAGTTAGGGCAAGGAATGGTGATTTAAGTTTAGTTCTCAGTGTCCTGAGGTCATTTTTCTTTCTTTCTTTCTTTTTTTTGAGATGGAGTTTCGCTTTGTTGCCCAGGCTAGAGTACAGTGACATGATCTCGGCTCACTGCAATCTCTGCCTCCTGGGTTCAAGTGATTCTCATGTTTCAGCCTCCTGAGTAGCTGGGACTAAAGGTGCCTGCCACCACGCCTGGCTAATTTTTTTGTATTTTTAGTAAAGACACACGGTTTCACCATGTTGGTCAGGCTGGTCTCAAACTTCTGACCTCTTGATCTACCTGCCTTGGCCTCCCAAAGTGCTGGGATTACAGGTGTGAGCCACTGTGCCCGGCTGTTTGGCATTTTTCATCTGGGGAGTCCAGGTTTCTGAGAAACAACTCAAGACCCTAGGTTAAGATGTTATCTGTTAGTTTTCAGAGGGAACCAAGACACCATGTGACTCTGATTTGTTTGGGAGGCTATTATTGAAGTTATTGCCATCTTCTTGGTTAACACGTTGTGCATTTATTTTTGCTAAGTAGGTGCCTAGACTTTTTCTTAATGGGACTCAAGATATATATATATATATATCAAGATATATATATATATGTATAAATATATACGTGTATATATACATATATATGTGTGTGTGTGTGTGTGTGTATATATATATATATATATATATATATATATATATACTTTTATGCTTGAGGAGAGATCCCAGCAGGCCCCTAAGATGGGTCTCTGCTCTATCTCATTGACACTGGAGACTGTATCAATTCTTTACAGTACTTCTAAGCTAGTTTTATTGATGTATACAGAATACATCATGCTAAAATAGACATTGTGTAGAAACCAAGGCCCTTGGCCCTATAAAGTTTCCCTGAAAAAATCAACTAACCAAAGACTGATTAATTATAGAAAAAGCATAAAAACGTACTGTGTACATACAGGAGGCTTCAGAATGAAGACTCAACTTCCTAAGGAGATCCAAAATCTTATATGCCATCTTGAGGTAACAGAAAGAATAGGAATTTGGATTATCACAAAACAGGTTATGGGAAGTGGGAGAAGAGGAATTCTCTTGAGGGGCAATAAGTGATTACTAGAAAGAATGGATAGAGAACAGAGATTAAATGATAAACAATTCTCTTTCGAATCTGAATAGGCCTGTGAGTCAGGCATTATCTTGTAAGAGTCTGGTCAGGTATGATTACATTCTTTGTCTTGTCTCTGCAATAGATAATGAGATTACAGAGAGGAGATTTAAAAAAAAAAAAACCCAAAAAACAAAAAAACACTTGTTCTCTCTGGTGGCCAGAGAATTAAGGCAGATAGAGGAACTTCAGACAACAAGTTGACCCTATACTTTCAGAGAAACAGTAGGGGGTGGGAACATGTCAAGGGGACCTTAAAGCTTCCATTTTTCTGAGCAACAACAACTATAATCCTTGGAGAAAAATAGAAGTCACAAAAAAACCGAGTAAATGTTATTTATGGAAAGGGGAAGAGTCAACCTATCCTTTTGCTCTTCTAAGGGTACTTGACAAGAATGAATCATAGTAATAGGAAGGTAGGCTCATTCTTCTAAACCAGCACCAGACAAGTGGCTTTCTTCCTCTTCCACAAGCAATTTTGCTTCAAAAAAGACAGGAAGGGAGTGGCTTTTTATATAGATATAGGGAAATTTTGACAAACAAATCTCATTCTAAGTGGGGAGAAAGGAGAAAGGTAGAGGAAGCTTAAGTTCATATCCAAGATGACTCCTTATTTCTCTTGATTCTCTATAGGCACTTCTAAAGAGAGAATTGGGCACTCTGTGGAGGAGTTTCTTTACATGACCTGAGGCCTTACTCTAGTGGCACGGTTATATCAGTGAGATTCACCATAGGCTATATTTGCATTCATCCTGGGGACAGCTTTGAATTCACCCACACTTTATAATAAGTAGAACATTTGCCCACAGATTTCACTTTGCTCTAGTGTCTTAATGATCTTCCCCCAGTGCCTCTAATAGACTTAAACATAATAGAAGCTAATTTTGACTCTAATTCAATGTTCTCTGTAGGAGAGGATGACTGAAGTTTAATTATAATTCCTTTATACCAAATGTGTGTGCATTCTCCAGCATTTGATGGGATTCCTCCAAAATTTCCATCTCAAAATCAGCCCATCAGTAGAACAGTTCACATGCTGCCCAGTTAATTATGATGGAATGTGATGGTTTGGGGCTGTATTCCAAACAGAGCATCATGACATCTATAAAAATAAGCTTCTGAAAAGCTAATAAGACAAGGGCCTTTGTGCCATTTCAAATGTTTTTGTTTTGTTTTGTTTTTCTCCTTACGTAAATACGCCAAAGAGGGACTAACAAAAAATGTTAGTTATGTCGTTTTTTTTTGTTACATATGCAGGCCATTTCTTTGCCCTTAATCTTCTCTGTTTCCTATGTACAGCTAGGAATAAAACTCACAGTTCTTCCAAGACTCAGAAGTCTTTAAAACACAGTCTAGCAGTCTAGCACATGGCGGATTTAAAACATATCCACTATTACTTTTAAAAATTAAATTTTCCCAGTATAGTTACCTTTTAGAAGAGTGCATAATAGACTGTGTAATAAAGGCAATAATTAGTCTTTATGTTTATTTTGTGTCTCCTAAACCACAGACCTGAATAATAGATGCTATGTAGAAAACTGTATTTCGTAGATTAAATTGATACTATGTGGATTACTATGTATGTTTCATTCATATACATGTATGTGGAAGGGGATGATCGAGGCTGTATCCTCCAAATGATACAACACAGGGATGTCAACAGAGAAGGCAGGACAAGTATCAATCAGAATGAACACTATAAAAAATGTTGCTGGGCAACATCCAGAGGTGCAACAAGGATGGAAACACTTTTAAAGCACTAGAAATATTACAGAATGAACAAAAGTATATTTGTGGACCTGGTCTGGTACAGGGAGAATACAAACATATGAAAATATTTTGATGAGCCACTTGGATCTGAAGGTGAGATTGCAAGAGGTGTGCTTGACTGGCAATAGATAATCAATACGTTGCCTCTAAGGAAGGTGGGCCTGTTTAGTCAAAACGTTTTTATTTTCTTTAATGAATGATGGTTTGAGACTTTTTCACCAAAGCTGATTTTTTCAGAGAAATAGAAGACAAACTAAGCATTACTGTTAGAGTAGGCAGATAGACATGAGCAGGAAAGGGAGCTCCCGGGGTGGAAGCTCTAGAAAGCCTTGCATCCCAGAGACCACCCCAAACATGCATGCTAACTGTGAGCAGAGAGAAAGGGAAATACCTACAAAGAACAGAATGCCCTTTAAGACAACCAAAACTTACTTAATCTGTGATTGAACTGTCAGAATATAGCTAGCTACATGCTGATAAGAAGGGACAAGGGGTGAAAGGGAAATTCCTGAAAGATGTGCAGACACAGTAAGTACAGATTTGACCACTATATGACCTTCCTGAGGTGGCAGTGATTAGCAACACTGCCATTAGGTACGATTCATATTGATCATCAGGCCCTGCACATGCACATCCACTGACAGTAAGGGAGAATCCAATAAACCTGGGCAGGAACTAGGGGGTTACAAAGGCAGAGATTGAAGACAGAAGCAGGAAACTAGAAAAAGATGGAGACTTAAGACAGAGATGGGAACATAAAGAAAAAGTCTGACATAATAAAAACCTCAACTTAGAACTCTCAGGACTGTTCCTAGCCATGTGAGACTGGCCCTCTCTTGCACTGTACCTTTATTTCCTTAATAAACCTTTTTGGTTCCTATACTAATTGGTCTCTTGGCTGAATTCCTTCCTTCAAGAAGACAAGAACCAAGATCCTTCACTTCCTGGTAACACTAAGAAAGTGCTCTTTCCTCTACATCTTTTTCTCTCATTGTGCTTGATCTTATCTCCAAATAAATGTTGGGTAAATACCTAAATAATTCCACTTTGTTGGGGTTCAATATTATGCACTGGACTTAGAAGCTCACAAGTCCATTTCTCTAGCCCAGTGTATGCAACAGTTTTGGCCAATTAAGGCCTTAGGTTCTAGTTGCAGAATGACACAGAATCAAATTATTTTCTCTTCAAATGAGTGTGCTTGTATAAAGAGATCCAGAATCAGAAGTGTAAATAAATCCAAAAGAAGCATTAATATCCTCTTCTACTTCTGTACAGGTATTATAGACACAGTCTGGTGAATTGTTGCCTTGGCTTATTAGTTTCAAAAGGCTTTAAGAAAGTCTAATTGGAGATTCCTCATGAAAATGTTCAGTAAAGCCAATTTAAAAAGAGCCTAATGGCCAATCAATATTTTTGTTGAACTTCATGCAAATAATCAGACTAAGTATCATAAGCCTAAAACTTATTTCACTGATAAATTTGTCTTACTCTGATTTCTCTTTTAGTAGAAAAAGGAGATGCAAGACAAAAAAATGTAGGTTTCGGAAGACAACTATAGCATACCTGTTGTTAAATTCTAGCCTTGACCATTGCTTTTGAGTTTTTATTATTTTCTTATAATTTGGACTAAATTCTGAATTATTTCTTGCCATAGCAAGTCTGTAAAGAAGAACCTCAATGCAATTATAGTTTTTAGTTGACTTCTCAATGGAATAGGTTTTTATTACAAATTTCTCATTGTTTTATTTCTTCCAAGAAAACAAAAATTATAAAATTTTGAAGACTAGAGATTATTTAAAAAATGATAACTGTTACAAAAATCAGTGACTTGACTGTAGACTATTGAAGAATGAGCATTCCCAGAACTGAGGAATGAAAATGTCTATTACTCTAACCTCAGCAAAGGGTGATCATCAATGCTTCTATGGGAAGATTTTTAACCAACAGAGGGACATGAAAAAGAAGACTATCTCAGAACAGTCTGAGAGTTATGTGAGATATGTAAAATTTATCAGGCCCAGAGAAACATGAGTATGGGACTTTAGTTATGCCATTCATGCCTGGGAAAAATTGTTTAAAAACATTTTGTTCCTGACTAGTTGCCTCCGCCATTTATCTTTATATTTCCAGAATTTGTAATACAAAAATAATGTATGGCCAATCAATAGCTTCTTGTTTTAATGTAAATTCTTAGTAAACAATGTAGGAACTGCCTCTTATTTTCCTTTAAAAATCCACTTGTCTAGGCCAGTGTCCAAAAGAGTTTTTCTCAGATTTTCTTCTAGGATTTTTATGCTTTTAGGTCTTTAATTCATCTTGAGTGCATTTTTATGTATTGTGAGAGGCATGGATCCAGTTTCATTTTTCTGCATGTGGCTATCTAATTTTCTTAGCACCATTTATTGAATAGGGTGCCACTTCCCCAGTGTATATTTTTATTGATTTTGTCAAAGATCAGTTGGTTATAGGTATGTAGCTTTCACCTAGATTATCTATTCTGTTCTGTTCATCTATGTGTCTACTTTTATACTAATACCATCTGTTTGGGTTACTGTAGCCCTGTAATATAATTTGAAGTCAGGTAATGTGATGCCTCCAGCTTTGTTCCTTTTGCTGAGGATTGTTTTGGCTATTTAGCCTCTTTTTGATTCTATATGAATTTTAGAATTGCTTTTTCTAATTCTGTAAAAAATGTCACTGGTAATTTTACAAAGATTGCATTGAATCTTAGATTGCTTTGGGCAGTATGGTCATTTTAATGATATTGATTCTTCCAGTCATGAGCGTGGGATTTTTTTTTTATTTGTTTGTGTCATCTATGATTTCTTTCTTCAGTGTTTTGTAGTTCTTATAAGATCTTTCACCTTCTTGGTTAAATGCATTCCTAGGCATTTTACGTTTCTGGTAGCTTTGTAAATTACCTTCTTGATTTGGTTCTCAGTTAGATTGCTATTAGTGTATAGAAATGCTACCAATTTCTGTATGTTAATTTTATATCATGAAACTTTCCTGAATTCATTTATCAAATTGGAGAGTTTTTTTGGTGGAGTCTTTAGGATTTTCTACCCTAAAAGAATCATATTGTCAGTGAACAGAGATAAACTGACTTTCTTGTTCCAATTTGGATGTTTCTTTTTTCTTTTTCTTGATTTCTCTGTTAGGACTCCTAGAACTATGTTGAATAAGAGTGGTGAAAATGGGCATCCTTGTCTTGTTCTAATTCTTAGAGGGAATGCTTTCAGCTTTTTCCAATAAGCATAATGTTGGCTGTGGGTTTGTCATATATAGTGTTTATTATGTTGAGGTATGTTCCTTCTTTGCCTAGTGTGTTGGGGATTTTTATCATGAAGAGATGCTGAATTTTAATGAATGCTTTTTCGGCCTCTGTTGAGATCATATGGCTTTTGTGCTTAATTCTATTTATGTTATGTGTGTTATGTTTATTGATTTGTGTACGTTGAACCATCCTTGTATCCCGGGGATAAATCCCACCTGATCATAGTGTGTTGTCTTTTTGATGTGCTATTGGATTATATTTGCTAATATTTTATTGAGGATTTTTGCATTCTCAAAAGTAAAAACAACAACAAAAATAGGCAAATGAGACTTAAAATAAACTAAAACTTTCTGCACTGTATAAGAAATAACAGAGTAAAATGTCTACAGACTGGGAAAATATTTGCAAATGATGCATCCAACAAAGGCTAATATCAAGAATTCACAAGGAAGTCAAACAACTTAACAGGAAAAGAACAAATACATGTGTTAAAAATAAGCAAAGAATATAAACAGACATTTCTCAAAAGGAAACATACAATCGGCCAACAAACACATGAAAAAGTTCTCAACATCACTAAACATCAGAGAAATGCAAATTAAACCCAAAATGTGAGCCATTTTACACCAATCAGAATGGCTATCATTAAAAAGTTTAAAAATAACAGATGTTGGTAAGGATGTAGAGAAAAGGCAATGCTTTACACTGTTGATGGGAATGTAAATTAGTATAACATTTATGGAGAATACCATGGAGATTTCTCAAAGAAATGAAAAATAGAATTACCATTCAATTCAGCAATCTTACTACTGTGTACATATTCAAAGAAAAAGAAATCATTATATCAAAAAGATATCTGCACTCATGTGTTTATCACGGCATTATTACTATAGCAAAGATACAGAATCAATCTAGGTGTCTATCAGTGAAGGACTGGATAAAGAAAATGTGATATGTATTTATACTATTTATACTACTCAGCCATAGAAAAGAATGAAATCATGTACTTTCCAGCTACATGGAGAGAAATGCGGGCCTTTATCCTAAGCGAAATAACTCAGAAAGAGAAAGTCAAATACCTCATGTTCTTACTTATAAGTGGGAAATAAACAAAGAATAGGCATGCATATACAGACTGAAGTAATAGACATTGGAAACTACAAACATGATGGGAGGGGAATGAGAGCTGAAAAACTACTTACTGGGTACAGTGGTCACTCTTTGATTGATGGGTACACTAAAAGCTCAGAGTTCACCACTATGCAGTATATGCATGTAGGAAACCTGCACTTGTACTCACTAAATACAAAAAATAAAACAAAATAAAATGTATTGGTAAACATCAATGAAAATTTTTAAACAGAAAAACAACACAAAATAATAACCGTTTGCTTGTAACTTCTGCTTATCAGGCAACTTGAATCTTTGCTCCTGGTTGTAATTCTCAAACTTGGCCCAAATAAACTCTAATTTTTTTAAGTTTGCTTTAGGTTTTTTTCCTTTAGGTCAACAAGTAGCAGCTAAGAATACCACTCCAATGAAATTGGTTCTGTAAGAATATGATTAGAACATGGGAATGAGGACAACAATAACAAAATAAAGTCTAATAATGCAAAAGTGAGGATTATTGACAGGAATAATTTAATGGTTATATGTTGGAGATGTTGGACAGGTATGCAGGTCAAATTGGTAGGCTCATGTCAATTTTTAGATATAGTAACAGTCCAAGTTCACCCAATGGTTGAGTTTTTCTAAATTTTTGCTTTGTGAATATTGACGCCTTTGTCAACTCTATATGCTGAAATTATGATGAAAATCTTAATTTTAATGGAGGTACTGCAGTCTATTTGTATAATACTTACATTTTATATAAAATAAACTATATATTCAAATATATATACATACTTATGTGGGATATAAAATGGTATAATATGAGATTTTTAAAAAATGTATTGCACACTGTCAGATGTATATATTAAATTTTGGCTTTAGTTTTACAAAGTATTGTAGTTTTTTCAACAAATAGCCTTAATTAAATTTAATCTGCCAATCCCTATACAGGAAAATTATATTATATATTCATATTAAACATAATTAGTTGATTATATTAGTTAAATCATCATAAATGTATATAGAAACATGTGGATGCATTGTTTTATACTTTTAAGTACTTTTCCAGAATGTTCACATTTACTTTACAATTCACACTGTTGCAGTTATAGTTAATGAAGTAATAAAATGATATGCTAATTGCTTCAGCTTTTCACCTACTTATATGGAAAAAATTGCTTGAGTAATAACTTTTAGGAAAGATATCTAGAAACACCACATGTAACTTGTTCTTGCATTTGTATTTTTCCTTATTTGTCTCTTTTGTCTCATTCCTATGTGAGATGAATGAAAGGATTTCCCTGAAAAGACCAAGTATACAGGAGAGCATAAAGAGCAACTAAATGCTTTACTCTTGACCTGTCATTTTCACCATTAAAGACATATTCCTTTGGGTCTCAAAGATTTCAACTACAAGGGAAACTTATTGAAATGCAAGCATTCCTGGGAGAAATAACATCTTAAAATGTAATCTGCTGAGTTTTTTAAGCAATTAGTTAACTGCAGGTGAGAGAATAGAAGCACATAATAGATGTTAGAGGTAGAAGGTGAGAACAATGGACAGAAGAAAAGAATGTCAGAGGCACCAAATGTAAAATATACCCAAATTTTATTTGAGGTCAATCATCTCATTTTAAAAGTTTTAGATTTTTCCTAATATGTGAAAACTGCAAACCACAAAAGCTAGTGTATAATTGTATATATGTCTGCAATCTTGTATTCTGATTATGAAACATTTGCTATTCAAGTGAATAGTAAAGGAATTTTCTTATTATGACAACTTTCAGATACTAAAAATACTAATTTATTGAGAATTTTATTGGTAACCTGTGACTTTTATACCTATGTATCCTGGCTTAGAATTTCTTTAGCCTAAAATATAACTGAATATCCAGCTTTGATGACAAAGCACAAAAACGGGGAGCTTCAGGGAACTGGAAAGTACAACAGATATCATGGAGTAGAAGGAGCTTGAAAAGTAACTTCACAAATTTGTTTATGATCTCCTGGGCTCACTCCTGAGTAGCACCTGGGATAACTGGACCTAAAAAGCATGTCAAAGACTTTGAGAATTGATCTCAGGGAGAGTTTTTTTAGTCTCAGATAGGCAACTGAGTGATATTCACACAGGACAGTTCTTAGTAGCACTACAATGATATTAAAACTGAACTGATATTAAAATCACAGCATACACTTGAAGAATCTGAACATAATCTTGTTAATTGCCAACGAAAACAAAAATGTCAACATTTCCCTATTTAACAAGACATAAACAAGATACAAGGGCTCAAACAAAATATTGAAAGTATCTAAGATAGAATACAAAGTTGTTCAGCATTTGGAGAATCAGGAATATATTAGCTCAAAATGAAAAAGACTGTAAACAGATATGAACTCTAACACAAAACAGACATTGAAATTTCTTGACAAAAATGTAAAGAAAATGCCACTGGAAATACTTGTGAGCACTCTTGAAATAAGTGGATAGGTAGAAAATCTGAACAGATAAGTAGAAGATACAAAGAAAAATTTAATGAAAATTTAGATCTAAAATATACAATAATTGAAAATTAAAAGCTTAGCAGCAGAATGGAAATAACAGTGGAGCTAGTGAATTTAAAGATAGATTCATAAATATTGTGTATATTTCTAATTAATTCAAGGTCAAAAAGGTCTCAAGAAAAATTAGAAAAAAAATTTGAACTAAGTAAAAATGAAAATACAATATATTAAAACTTTTTCGATGCAGCCAAATCAGTGTTCAGGGGAAATTTATAGCATTCAGTACTTAATCCTAAAACAAAATCTCAAACCAATACTGTAGATTTCCACATTAACAAACTGAAAAGAAGACAGACAACAACAAAGCAAAACCAAATTTAGCAAAAGGAAGGAGATAATAAAAAATAGAAATAAAAATTAAATCAGTAAAAATATAGAAAGTTAAAATGTAGTCATTAGAAAGTCAATAAAATTGATAAAACTTCATCAAGACTGCAGAATAATAAAAAAAGGAGAAGATACAAATGACAGTATCAGTAATAAAAGAGGGAAATTGTCAGTTGCAGTGACTCACACTTGTGATCCCAGCACTTTGGGAGGCCAAGGCTGGAGAATCACTTGATCCCAAGAGTTCAAGACCACCCTCAGCAACATAGTGAGACCCAGTCTCTATAAAATAAATAAATAAATAAATAAAATAAAATTATCTGGGCATGACGATGCACAAGTGTAGTCCCAGATGCTTAGGAGACTGAGGTAAGAGGGTCAGTTGGGCCCAAGTGGTTAAGGCTGCAGGGAGCCGTGATTATACTACTGCACTCCAGCCTGGGAAACAAAGTGAGACCCTACCTAGAAAGAAAAGGAAAGAATAGAAAGAAAGAAAGAAAGAAAGAAAGAAAGAAAGAAAGAAAGAAAGAAAGAAGAAAGAAAGAAAGAAGAAAGAAAGAAAGAAAGGAAAGAAAGAAAAGAAAAGAAAAAGAAAGAAAGAGAAAAGAAAAGAAAAAAAGAAAAACAGGATTTCTGTCAAGATGGCAAAATAGGAACCGCTCCAGAGGGTAGTTCCCAGTGAGAGTGATGCAGAAGGCAAGCTGTCTCTGCATTTCCAACCGAGGTACCAGGTTCATCTCAATGGGACTGGTTGGACAGTAAGTGTAGCCCAAGGAGGGCAAACTGAAGCAGGATGGGGTGTTGCCTCACCCAGGAAGTACAACTGGCCAGAGGACCCCCTCAACGGAGGCCATCGGGGACTTATCCTGGGACACCCCGGCACTACGCTTTGGATACTATGCTTCTCCCATGGTCTTCACAGCCCACAGACCAAGAGATTTTTGCCAGGCTGACAAGTGCCATGGCTTAGCAGCACAAATCAAAGCAGCCGTTTCAGCAGGCGCTGCAGGTTTTGGTTGGAGCCTGAAATGCCTGCGAGATAGACCCTCCTACTCCCCACAAAAAAATGGGGAGCAGAAGGCAGAAAGCCAAGTGAGCTGGCTTGGTGGGTTCCTCCCCTATAAAGACCAGCAAACTGAAACCCTCTAGCTTGAGAGTTTCACAGCCAGCGCAGCAGTTTGAGCTCGACCTGAGATGATAGAGCTCAGTGGGGGAAAGGGCATCCACCATTGCTGAGGCAGTTCTAACCATACCTGTATAAACAAAATTTCAAAGTTTACACAGCAGCAGGACTGAGCCTGTGGCAGCTCAGCAGTGCCTCTGCAGACAGACTGTGACTAGACTCCCTCCTTGCTGGGCAGGGCATCTCTGAATAAAAGGCAGCATCACGTCAGGGACTTATAAATAAAACCCCACCTTCCCAGGACAAAGCACCTGGGAAAAGGGGCAGTTGTGAACTCCACTGCAGCAGACTTACTTGTCCTTGCCCAGCAGCTCTGAAGGGAGCAACAGAGCTCCCAGCACAGCACTTGAGCTCTGATAAGGGACACAGTGCCTCCTCAAGCAGCTCCCTGACCCCCATATATCCAAAATAACACCTCATACAGGAGAGCTCTGGCTGACATCTGGTGGGTACCCTTCTGGGACGAAGCTACCAGAGAAAAGAACAGGCAGCAATCCTTGCTGTTCTGCAGCCCCCAGTGGTGATCCCCAGTCAAGCAGGGTCTGGAGTGAACCTCCAGCAGTCCTGCAGCAGAGGCGCCTGACTGTTAGAAGGAAAACTAAAAAACAGAAAGAAATAACTTCAACATCAGCAGAAAGGATGTCTGCTCAGAGACCCCTTCTGAAAGTCACCAACTTCAAAGACCAAAGGTGGAAAAATCCACAAAGATGGGAAGAAACCAGAACAAAAAGGATGAAATCACCAAAAACTAGAATGCCTCTCTGCCTCCAAGGGATCACTCCTCACCAGCAAGGGAATAAAACTGGGTGGAGAATGAGTTTGATGAATTGACAAAAGCAGGCTTCAGAAGGTGGGTAACAACAAACTTTTCTGAGCTAAAGGAGCATTTTCTAACCCAATGCAAAGAAACTAAGAACGTTGAAAAAAGGTTAGACGAAATGCTAGTTAGAAAAACCAGCTTAGAGAAGAACATAAATTACATGATGGAGCTGAAAAACACAGCACGAGAACTTTGTGAAGCATACACAAGTGTCAATAGCTGAATTGATCAAGCAGAAGAAAGGAAATTAGAGATTGAAGATCAATTCAATGAAATAAAACGAGAAGGCAAGATTACAGAAAAAAGAGTGAAAACAAATGAACAAAGCATCCAAGAAATATGGGATTATGTGAAAAGACCTAATCTACATTCCTGAATGTGAAGTGGAGAATGAATCCAAGTTGGAAACCACTCTTCAGGATATTATCCAAGAGAACTTCCCCAACCTAGCAAGGCAGACCAACATTCAAATCCAGGAAATACAGAGAACACCGCAAAGATATTCTTCAAAAAGAGCAACCCCAAGACACGTAAGTCAGATTCACCAGGGTTTAAATGAAGGAAAAAATGCTAAGGGGAGCCAGAGAGAAAGGTCAGGTTACCCACAAAGGGAAGCCCATCAGACTCACAGTGGATCTCTTGGTAGAACCCTACAAGCCAGAAGAGATGAGGGCCAATATTCAACATCCTTAAAGAAAAGAACTTTCAACCAAAAATTTCATATCCAGCCAAACTAAGCTTCATAAGTGAAGGAGAAATAAAATCCTTTATGAATAAGCAATTGCTCAGAGATTTCATCACCACCAGGCCTGCCTTACAAGAGCTCCTGAAGGAAGCGCTAAACATAGAAAGGAACAACCAGTTCCAGCCACTCCAAAAACATAACAAAAGGTAAAGAGCATTGACACAATGAAGAAACTGTGTTAACTAATGGGCAAAACAACGAACTAGCATCAAAATGGCAGGATCAAATTCACACATAACAATATTAACCTTTAATGTAAATGGGCTAACTGCCCCAATCAAAAGACATAGACTGGCAAATTGGATAAAAAGCCAAGACTCTACGGTGTGCTGTATTCAGGAGACCCATCTCATGTGCAAAGACACACATAGATTTAAAATAAAGGGATGGAAGAAGATTTACCAAGCAAAAGGAGAGAGAAAAAAAAAAAAAAAACAGGGGTTGCAATCCTAGTCTCTGATAAAACGGACTTTAAACCAACAAAGATCAAAAGAGACAAAGAAGGGCATTACATAATGGTAAAGGGATCAATGCAACAAGAAGAGCTAACTGTCCTAAATATATATGCACCCAATACAGGAGCACCCAGATACATAAAGCAAGTTTTTAATGACCTACAAAGAGACTTCAACTCCGACACAATAATGGTGGGAGACTTTAACACTCCACTGTCAGCACTAGACAGATCAATGAGACAGAAAATCAACAAAGATTATCCAGGAATGGAATGCAGATCTGGACCAAGTGGACCTAATAGACATCAACAGAACTCTCCACCCCAAATCCACAGAATATACATTCTTCTCAGCACCGCATTGCACTTACTCAGCAAATGCATAATTGGAAGTAAATCACTCCTCAGCAAAGGCAAAAGAATGGAATTCATAACAAACTGTCTCTCAGACCACAGTGCAATCAAATTAGAACTCAGGATTAAGAACTCAAAACCACACAACTACGTGACAACTGAACAACCTGCTCCTGAATGACTACTGAATAAATAATGAAATGAAGGCAGAAATAAAGATGTTCTTCAAAGCCGATGAGAACGAAGCTGCAATGTACCAGAATCTCTGGGACACATTTAAAGCAGTGTCTAGAGGGAAATTTACAGCACTAAATGCCCACATGAGAAGTGAGGAATGATCTAAAATTGACACCCCATTGTCACAATTTGAAAAACTAGAGGAGCAAGATAAAACAAATTCAAAAGCTAGCAGAAGGCAAGAAATAACTAACATCAGAGCAGAACTGAAAGAGATAGAGACACAAAATTGATAAATCCAAATCTGGTTTTTTGAAAAGATCAACAAAATAGATAAACTGCTAGCCAGACTAA
>CAUYLG010050313.1:0-37353 GCA_963573385.1 Cacajao melanocephalus
GTTCCCCTCCCTGTGTCCATGTGTTCTCATTGTTCAACTCCCACTTATGAGTGAGAACATGCAGTGTTTGGTTTTCTGTTCCTGTGTTAGTTTGCTGAGAACAATGGTTTCCAGCTTCATCCGTGTCCCTTCAAAGGACATGAACTCATCCTTTTTTTAATGAAAGAAAAAAATGAATGTATTGTGTATGGTGTATGGTCATGTACAAAGAAACCAAACAGGGAAAGCATGTGCAGATACACACTCATACAATATCATTTGAATGATTCCTTAAAAACAATTTTGTAATACATAATGTTGCATTACAGTTCCTTCTACAGATACTGTATAGTTTATTTGAGGACATAAAGATACCTCATTATATAGAATAATCATCCTCCTGATTTCCTGCTCTGAAAGTCATTCTCAAGATTGCATACAAGTCCCATATTCTCCAGGTTGCTTTCCTGCTGTCATTCAGTAATTGGATAAAAGTTACTTCCAGAGGTGCTTCTGAAACTCCATATTATAGTCTGTGAAGTAATGTCATAGTGTTCTGGTCCTCAAATGTTAAAAGTAGCTCATCATTCCCTGCACTTGACTTAATCATGAGCTCGTCACTTTATCCTTAAACCTTAGTACGTTGTATTTATTCCATAAATTGTTTGTGTTCTTATAAAACCCTTGATTTTCCCTCCTTTCCTAAATTCTACAAAATCATCTTGAAATTGCTTTGAGTTTTATTTGTATCCCTGAAATAAATGTTATGTTTCTTGAAGGCAGGTGTTATTTTTTTCTCCCTCTCCTTTACACAGTATCCAACATTATCATGAAAATAGGAAGTATTTTGTAGAGATCTGTTATTTGATGAATCACTAACCAAGATAGTATCTGGCAAAGCAAATTTCATGGATCAAAATAATTAGTAAATAAAATGGCATATGAGTTGTTAATTATGGAACACAGTGCCAACTTGGAAAAAGAAGGTAGAAACTTCATATAGGCTGGAGTTATTAAAAAAGAGACCTTGTCGATAGGTGGAGTATAGATACCTATCCTTGTTAGACAGGTGTAGTATAGATACTTACCTATCAATCAGACAAAAGGACATTTTAAAAAGTTATCCACTTGAAAATGGTCCCATTGCCCAAAGCTGGAAAAATTAAAGGAACATGATAATTAATGTAGCACTGGATACTCACGCAAAACACAAAAAATATACATGAGTCCACATTGATATAAATAAATAATTGAATAAATTAAAAATGGTGAGAAAGTTTCCATATAGAGGATTTATAAATATATGTAGATATCCTCACTCTTTCTCCTCAGGTGGAGATATTGAATTCCCTTCTTTTTGAGTATCAGCCGGACTTGATTTGTATCCAAAGAGTAGACTACAGGAAGGAAATACATAATAACCCCATAGTGGAGAAACCTAGAGAACATACAGTAAACATGTAATCAATGTTAGCATCACCAGCATTAAGTCATATTGATATGATATGCATTTCATATCATGTAGTAAGAGGATACTTCACCTGTGATTTTCTGCACCCAAACCTATACACCAGTTTATTATTGAGGAATTGAGAAACATTCTACAAGGTGAACAGTGTTCTTCAAATTCTCAAGGTTATAAAACAAATAGGAGGAGAAGTGGAAAATAAGTGCAGTGTGGTGTTCTAAACTGGTTCCTAGAACACTCAAAGGATGTTGCTGGGAAAAGTGTTAAAATCTGAATAGAGTCTGTTATTTAACTAACACTAATGAAATGTTATTATTATATTTTTATTTTTATTTATTTTTATTTTGGAGACAGAGTCTTGCTCTGTCACCCAGGCTGGAGTGCGGTGCCACTATCTTAGCTGACTCTGCCTCCCAAGTTCAAGCAATTCTCCTGCCTCAGCCTTCCTGGTAGCTAGGACTACAGGCATGCACCACCACACCCAGCTAATTTTTGTACTTTTAGTAGAGACAAGGTTTCACCATGTTGGCCAGGATGGTCTCAATCTCCTGACCTCAGATGATCCACCTGCCTTGGCCTCCCAAAGTGCTGGGATTTCAGGCATGAGCCACTGCACCTGGCCTATTTTCTTAGTGTATTAGTCCATTCTTGCATTGCTATAAAGAACCACCCGAGACTGTGTAGTTTATAAAGAAAAGAAGTTTAACTGACTCATAGTTTTGCAGGCAGTACAGGAGTCATGGCTGGGGAGTCCTCAGAAAACTTACAATCGTGGCCAAAGGCAAACGGAAAGCAGGTACATCTCACCGTGGTGGAGTAGAAGAGAGAGCATGAAGCAGGACGTGCTACACACTTTTAAACAACCAGAACTCTTGAGAATTCACCATCACAAGAAAAGCAATCCAATCACTTCCCACTAGGTCCCTCCCAAACTCTGGGAATTACAATTCAACATGAGATTTGGGTGGGGACACACAGCCAAACCATATCACTTAGGTTTGAAAAATACACAATGTTTATACAAGATGTTAAATTAAGGGAGAGTTACTGGAGTTTATATGGAATTCTAATGTCTGTAGTTTTTCTGTAAAGCTAAAATTATTTTCAAAAAACAGTTAAAAAGTTAACTCACATATATACACACACACATACATACATACATACACATGCACACACACACATTTTTCATCTAACTCAGGAAATTTCCATGCAAAACACTACTTATGAAGTCTTTAATTAATATTCTTGGCCCTGAATACTAACCTTCTTTAGATTATAGGTAAGTATAGCTTTGAAAACTAATGGAAGCAGGCACTCCATGGATGCTTACTTATAATCATATAATTCATAGCCTTTTGTTAAATAAAACTCACCAAAAATGACCCTCAAAAAAAGGAAATGAATTCATACGTTCACACATACACATACACATGTAATTAAATAAACAGAGTGTAAAAACATAAGCAGGAACTCTTGACGTCAGATTATGAAGCAGACTCCCAATTTCTGGCACCACCTCAAAGCAGGTTACTTCTCTAAGCCCCAGGTTTATTATAGGTAATATGGGGATAATAACAATATGTCTGGTATTGCAGTATATTCTGAGGCTTAAATATGATAATACATGTAAAGTGTGCTTAATATTGGCACATGGTAAATGCTTGTTAAATAGCTATGAATTCAATTATTTTGGGCACCTACTCTGAGTCTACCATGAAAATACAATTTCTATTTCCTCACAGAGTAAGAGTGGTAATTAATATGTATTGAGCAACTATTAAGTCTGCCAAGTATTATGCTAAATAAATTATTTAATCCTTGTCACAAACATTTAAATAGATATATCCCCATTATTCCCACAGAAAAGAGAATTAACTTGTCCAAATTTAGAACAGCAGTAGAGAAAGATGATGAATGTTTAAACGAGCCTGGTTAACTCCAAAACTTGCGTTTCCTGTGGCAAATTTCTTTCACTGGCAATTTCCCTTCTTTAAGGGCGTAAGGTTGTTAGGATAAATGAAAATTAAGATAAGCCGGAACCACGGCTGACATATAGAATACTTTCTTAATAAAACTCTATTATAATTTTAAATTTGAGTTTTAATTTTAAACAGTTGCTGTAGTTCAAGGAAGAAACATAAAATTATTTTACATAAACATTTTATCTGATAAAATAGACTTTCAGTTCCACTAAATTCTTTTCAGAAATTCCTATTTATCACTTCCTTTATAGTCACCGTTTCCTTGTATTAAAATATAGTTTTAAGAACTTGCATTTCTGTCATTTACTGAATTCTTTTCCTTTTAAAAATCTAATTATATTATCCACAAAAATAAAGAATGCATAGCAGTAAGCATAAAGACATTTAAATTGAGGTATAATGAAGTCTTATAGATTGTGAAAAGTAATTTTTTTTTCAAAAATAAAGCATAGTTTGTCATAGAGTAACTAAAGAGATATGCTACCAAATAGATAATTTGTATAGCATATATATCATAAAAAGATTATTTAGATAGAATAGGGAATATTTAAATGATAAAACTGAGTTGTTTCGAGGATGTACACAAAGTTTTGAAGCTTGTATAACAGGATGGAGGAAACAGCTGATAGGATATCAGGGGAAATAGATCCCCTAGAGGTCTTTCCCAGCCCCAAAGTTCTCCTGTGATGTTTATGATTAGATAGCTGATCCTTTTCCTAGCATTCCTTCCCAGGTTGTTGAACAAAGTATTCATAATATGTACATCTGTGTCCCGGAGAACTTGCCTGCTTTTGCAGGATCTGCTTCCCTATTACACTGAGCTCCCAGCTTATCAGTGGCATTCACAGGAGATCTCTCACACAGGTTCAAGAACAAATCCTTCATTCACAACATAACAGATCTTATTTTCTTCTTATCAGTCTTCCTTTGGCAAGACCTGACAATGAAGTGTAACTCCCTGTTAAAACTGCCAGTTAACTTTGGCATCTCCTCAAGACAGGCTGTGAGGAAAAGTTTCTACTAAGGGTTTTGTTATACTTTATCATGTGGGAACCGCAAAATTCATGTTGCCAACATTATATACTTTATTACTCAAATTTTCTTTTAGCTTTTAGCCAATCTTTTAACTCCTTTTACAAACTTTTGTCTTTCTACAACTCATGACTGAAACACAAGGTTTTGATGGTGGAGGAAGAATTTATGTATAAATTCTCCTGTGCGAACACATAGAGGGCCTTCCAAGGTAGGTGGGAAATTTCTCTTGCTAATTTTCCTGAGATGCAAGAACCAAAAGAAGCTGAGTTGCTTCCTAATAATATAAAATAGTAATAATAAAAAACTTAGATATAAATGGTCCAGGAAACACCATAGATGGAAAAAGGAAGAAGGAGCAGACAAAAGTAAACAAAAACTGTGTGACTGTGGAAAATAAAACTAGGCAAATGCATCTCCATTTGTTTATTGTAATGAAAATATCCCTTCTCTGTTTCCCAGTTAAAAACTACAGAAAATAAGCATTGCACAGTCATGTTTTCATTGGTGGAGTTTTAGGAGAATATGAAAATATATTGAGTTTCACATCCAGGTGTAAACAGAAAACCAAGACCCTAGGAGCCACGACAGGGAGATAAGATAACTGATGTTATTTTAAAAAATTGACAGACGTAAGATTCATCCATCTTTTGCAGGGAGTAAGATTTATTATCAGATCACTGAGTCTTTCTTATCTTCTTCACTTTGGATGTGTTCAATTACAGAAAGTCCTTAAATCCTTTTTAAACACCTTTGCAAACATTATGATTGTGAGATAAATCTAACATGGCTGATTCCATCTTGCTTCTAGCTTCATAGGCTGGCTCTCTTCACTTATGACTGAGTGTAGGCCAAGGACCTTTGGGAGAAATTTAGTTTATAATTTAACTTTGAAACAAAGATAATCATAGCCCCTCCCTAAAACTGACCCCTTACTCCTTCTTTAGGGACTGAAACTGCCTTTGTAAGATTAATGAGAGGCTACAGGATTAGGATTATGAGAAGGGCCTGAATTATGCTAAAATGTAGGCATTATTTCTGTAATCTCTTACTGCTAAGGAGTTATGTGTCCAGAGGTTGCGAGATTTGTGACTTCCCCAATTGCTGCTTTGGTAACATAGCTATTTTAGAATCTAAGATTAATCTTTTGAGATATTTTTTCAGATTGCCCCTATCTGGACTCTTGACTTGTGGCTCAAGCAGTCCTGTGGCTCCCTACTAAGAGACAGACTCAGTGCATGAAGACTATTTACCACATCACTATGATGTCTTTCCCCACCAATCAGCATGATTGATTTCCTGATCCCACGCCCACCAAACTACTCTTGAAAAGCCCTAATCTTCAAGCCTTCAAGGAGAATGATTTGAGTGTTAACTCCAGTTCTATGTGGCCAGTCTCATGTTAATTGAATTCTTTCTTTATTGTAATACGACGGTCTTAGTACACTGGTTTTGTCTGTGCAGTGGGCAGGGAGAATCTGTCAGGTAATTACACTTTCTTCAATTAGATGCATGGGCCTATGTCCAATCATGTTTGCCTACAGGTGATGGGTACAGTTTAAGTTTTAGGAGATACGTCTTGCCAGTAGAAACAAATGTATGATATAAACAATTATATATGTTTATATAAATGGTTCACAGGCGACAGTTTAGGTACTTTTTCCGTAGAATAAATTTTAAAATTAAAACATGTACACTTATGCTTTCCTTCTCTTTATATTATAGTTTTCTACAAAATAAGCCATAACAAAATGATGAAAAGAATACAAAAACCTTACAAAGTTCTTGTTTCTAAGAAAATAGCGTGTGAGCCCAACTTGAAAGGCTTAAGTTTTATAAAACTTAATGTTTATTTTGTTTTTGCTAAATAAAACCTTCTTTTGTTTGTTTGTTTGAGATGGAGTCTCACTCTGTCACCCAGGCTGGAGTGCAATGGTGCGATCTTGGCTCACTGCAACCTCTGCTTCTGGGGTTCAAGCAATTCTCCTGCCTCAACCTCCTGAGTAGCTGGGATTATAGGCACGTGCCACCATGCTCAGCTAATTTCTGTATTTTTAGTAGAGATAGGGTGTCACCATGTTGGTCAGGCTAGTCTCAAACTCCTGACCTCCTGATCGTCCACCTCAGCCTCCCAAAGTCTGGGATTACATGCGTGAGCCACCGTGCCCAGCCAATAAAAGTTTTTTATAGTGTTAAGGAATTCTTCTTCTGCTGTCCAAGAGTAGGCAGTTTCTGCCAGGAACCTGAGAACATGTTCATGGTCAATTATTCTGCACACAGTGGGAGCTACTAGAGAAGCTGAACTGCTCCACATAAATGGTGGCTGTCTTTCAGGAACCTTCTTGTCTAAGAAGGCTGCCTACAGAGTTCAAGGCTCTAGTTGTACATAAATTTAGGCTCTGAAATGAAAGACCAGGGTATTTGACAAGGAGACGCTACACGGCCCTCAGTGGAGAATTGAGTGAGGAAAAGCATTCCATCACACCCCTAATGTTTAAATGCCTTCTACAGAGAGAGCATCATCTAGAGAAAGGGACAACCAGCAGAGGGAAGACCACTAGTCTTGCTTGTAAACTGTTAAGGCAACACATTTTCATCCTTTTTCTCTTCTCTTCTCACCACCACATTACACTGAAGTAGCTGAACCTTCAAGAAAGAGAGACAAGTAATGTCTCAGACAGATCAAGGGCAGACTGCTCGCCCATTCGCTTTCTATTCAATCCGCCTGTGTTCTGAAGGATTTATGCAAGGAGAGATTTAAATTGGTCAGAGTTTTAATAGGTAACATGTTAGTTTCTCTATATTTTCCTTTCTTATTCAAGGGTTAGGTTTGTTTCATAGCTGAAAGACAGTACTTCTTGATTTTTCCACTCCTCAGTTACTGTTCAGAATCTGCTGTTTATTCTTGACTCTCTCAATTTATCTGGAAGCTCCCATCATGACCATAGCTTGGTATTTCTAAACATGTCCCTGCAATGGAGTGCCACTCTGTTGGCACAGGCAGAAGCCGAAAGGTAATGGGCTACAAATAGCCCAACCTTCTACTTTGTTGTCTTCTCTCTTTATTCATGACAAGCTCACCACTCAAGAAGCTTTGGATATCTTTCCATTGATTTTTTGAAGGATTAGAGTAATTTAATGAACTTATAAAGAAACTGAAAAATTAAAATTTCAGGCAATATGAACTTTTTTAATCTTGTAAGGCAAGCACCCTAGGAGATTACTAGTAGAATAGCAGTTTAAGTAGTAAAATAACATGATTGGATTTCATTAAGAAACACTAGAAGCAGAGAGAAATGGGTGAAGTTAATGAAACTAATGAGAATGATATAGAAGATGCATATTTACAGGTAGTCATTATGTCAGTACATTTTAAGAACTTATTACTATTATATACTTTTAAAAATATCTCATGGAAACAAAAAACTTCATTCTTGGAAATTACGCTCATGTAAAAATGCCACAATTTCAAGGGTTGTATGCATTTCATTTATCCATTGGAACCCAGGGAAGATCCCTTTTGCTACAAGTAAGGGAAAATTCCAAATTAAAGCAATTTAAATAATAAGAAAACAATTATTATCATACTTAAGATCAAGTTCCAAAGTAGATGAAACAGTCACTCAAATTACACTATGGATATAAGTATTATTTTGTCTTTTCTTTCTTCACCTTCCTTGGCATTTCAGCTTGCGCTTGGACTAGTTCTCTTCATGGACACAAGATAGATGCATGAGTTCCCAGAATAGCATCCAGAGCTGACAATACCCAGCTAATGAACAATGACTATTTTTCTATGTATGTCTTTCTCTCTCTCTTTTTTTTTTTCAACCAGCAAAGAAAACTTCTGGAAACATTCTTGCCCTCCTCCAGACGACTTCATTTCATGTTTAATTACTAAGATTGATTCATATATTCATATATGACATTTCTCAATCTATTAGAAAAGAAATTAAATCATCTTTCAGTGTGCTAAAATTTTTTACAAAATTGAGACATTGCCAGCTAAAAACAAAGAATGACTATTAAGGTTGATATAGCTTCAAATAGTTATCTTTAAGCTATCTATAGACTGAATACCTTAGACCCTAATTTAAGAAATCCCTGAAGAAATTGTAGTTCAAGGAATTGGAGTCCATATTTGAACAGTATGCAGAAAAAAATCTGTACTTAAGAGATAACCACAAAAAGAAAAATGAATGAAAGTGATTGAAAACAAAGAGATGAATGAAAATCAAATGGAACTGGATATCTTAAGCCCGAGATGAACAGAGTTTCAAAAATGGAGTGGTCAAGTGCTTTAAATGTTTCAGATATAACAATAAATATGTGTAGAGAAAGATTCTATTCAAACACTGTCAAATAAATGAAGTTTTTCTTTCCTCAAATTGTTGGTGGTAAAATTTCTCACATCTGAACAACCAAAGAAATATTCAAGTTTTTTTGACAGGAAGGCAACTCTAACTACTGCCCTGCACTTCAACAGCTGGTGTCATACACATCACAATTATGCATAACTTAATTGACTTTCATAGTTGGGCAGGGCAGAAATGTTCTCCCTCATTTATTAGGCTTATTTAAACACCAGTCATTCTTCAGTGACTATTGTGAGTCTCACTTTCTCATACCCAAACTCAATATATGTTATATTTTCCAGAGAAACTTTCTTTTATCATTACAAGCCACATTGTTCTTTCCAGGGTAGCAAAGAAGTTAAAAACCTTGGTAAATAAATGAAGTTGACCTGGTTTTGAATCTCTCTTCTGAGGACAGTTTGTGTGATATTAGTTCAACACATTTCCTGGTCTCAGTTTCTTCATTTGCAAATTAAGAATTCAAAATTTCTCTCTCTTTTTTTTTTTTAGATTTAAGTTAGGTTTATACCTAAAAGTGCTTGGTACAGTACCTGACACATGCAAATTTTCAATAATTGATATTAATAAAGCAAATGCAATTCATTTAAAACAATTTACCACTTTCCAGTTTTCTATTTTTTAATCTCCCATTTCTTTCAAGCCTTCTGATATGAGTTTGCATTTGTGTCCCCACCCAAATCTCATGTCGAATTACAGTCCCCAATATTGAAGGAAGGGCCTGAGGAGAGGTAACTGGATCATGGGTCACTTTTCCTCCTTGCTGTTCTCATGACAGTGAGTGAGTTCTCAAGAGATATGGTTGTTTAAAAGTGTGTAGCACCTCCACCATTGTGCTCTCTCTTCTGCTCCAGCCATGTTAGACATGTGTCCTTTCTCTTTGCCTTCCTTTATGATTGTAAGTATCCTGAGGCCTCCCCAGCTAGGTTTCCTGTACCCCCTGCAGAGCCATGAGTCAATTAAACCTCTTTTCTTTATAAATTACTCTGTCTCAAGTGGTTCTTTATAGCAATGTGAGAACCGACTAATACACTTTTACTGTTAGTTTCACAAATCAGGGTTTATCTCTCCAGTCAGGATGTAAGGATCAGCACAACTAAGAAAGGGGCTCTCTTGCTTTACAGTGTATAATAATCTCTCAGAAACCTGGGTGAAATGGAATTTTTCTGGTTGTCCTGAGATTTTGATATGGAATTGTTATGTTTGTGGCTCGAATATGCATTTTTGTATAGTTCAGGTAATTCTTATCAGGTAGTCCATGAATGACTTGCAGAAAAGCCATGTTTTACAGTTAAAGGAGACAGTGATCTCAGAATTCTTTCAGCTATTCCATGTTATAAGCTTTATAATCTTGAAATTACTATTTAAAAGAAGTATCAGGAAGATAATATCACCCTTGTAAAGGTGAAATTCATTCTAGAATGACACATGAATTTTAGTTAAGATAATTCTAACATCTTTGAAGAAATTTTCATGGTTTTCTTTGCATTACCAAATAGTAATTGGAAAATAGCAGAAAGTAATAAAATTTATTGATCCACTAATTTAACAATACAACTTAACTGTGTTCTCAAACTCCTCTTATAAATAGTTCATATCCAAATATGATCATATGCTAACATCAAAGAATATATACTGCTTAAATATCCCAGTGTAGAAAGATCTTTTAATGTAAAGTCTTTCATAGTTTGCTTAATTTTCTTTATAAATCCAGAGTAGTAGCCTTTTTAACACTTCTCTAAAATATTAATAACCCTTTTTATAGGTTTTCTTAAGCAATCATAGAAGCAAAGACAATACAAAGTTAATACAGTGAGTAGGTCATACATTTCCTCCTGGGACACATTATTCCCTGCATTAAAATTGTTTAATTCTCCAGGGCTACATTTTTTTAATAATGTGCATGGATAGTTCCATTATCATCAAAGGTAGTTGAACATTAATGAATCACTCAGCATGAAAAGAATGATGTTCTGTATCTTCCTGCATTTTCTAGGAATTCATCTAACAGTAGTTGGGTTAAGTCTAAAAGAATAATCCCTGAATAGACGTTCTTATTTTGACCTGGGTTGGCTGTACCCATTAGTGTTCAAGACATTATTAAATACACTGGGTTTTTAAGACAGAAGTCTCCTCTATCTAAGAAATATGGATTCTCCTTGTAATATTTTATTTGGATGTGAACAATTAGCAGTGATATATTTATTTTCTTCTTTTCTGCAATATGCTTGCAAGCCAGATAAAAGAAAACAAGGGAAAAACCTCTGGAAGTCAGGACAAATGCAACTGAGGAATTGAATCTGTGTTTAATTAACTGGACAGAATTTCTTCATTTACAGCAGTCTATAATATTGAATAGGATCATTTTAGTAAATAACAACTTGTAGTGCACCTTTATTTTTGACAGGTTGTGATGATTTTCTTATGTATTATACACATGAATATGTTATTTGAAGAAGAATGGTATGCAATGTTTAATTGGCCAAAGAATGCAGTTTCCTAATGTTTTCTCCTGTGGGGATTTTCCAGATGGCTAATAGGGATCAAGATAGCTCACTCACAGAAATTTGGAAAAATTTTTGAAGTAGTCATGTATTTACACAACTCTTATAGTAGGCATACTCTGAAAATGGCCCTCAAATATTCCTGCTTCCTGGTATTTACAAGTTTGGATAATTCTTTATTTTTGAGTGTGGGCTGGGCATAATAATTTTCTTTTAATAAGCAAAATATGACAGAGGTGACAGATGCCACTTTCATCTTGTTGGCACTCTTGCTCTCTGTCACTTGATCAATTTGATAAAGCCAGCTGTCATGTTATGAGGTGACTTATGGAGAGAAGTTAGGATAGCCTCCAGCCAACATATAGATGAGCCAATAACTGAATCCTGCAGCCTAAAAGCTCAGGAGGAACCTTTCATGCCAACAACTGTGTGAGAGAGCTTGGAAAGAAATCCTCCCCATGGAAATGCTTGGGATGACTGGAGTGTTGGCCAGCACTTACTGCAGCCTGGTAAGAGACTCATGATCAGAGAACACAGCTAAATTATGCCCAGATTACTGACTCATAAAAGTGTGACATCATGACTGCATGCTGCTTTAAGCCCCTAAATTCTGAGATAATTTGTTATGCTGCAATAAATAACTAATGCATTCCCATTACACAGGTATTGATATCTATACAAATAATACAAAGAAAAAATATGATTTGCTTTACCATCTCCCTTCTTACTAAATGCCATTCTTGTCAATTAAAGTATAAATATTTTATGCAGTTTACATTTATATTTTCACAAAATGCCTGCATGTATCATAGTAATCATACTTTTCTCTAATACTTTGGTGTTGAAGAATATTGGAATATAGAAATAAAAAAGTTCTATTTATATTTACCTAAAATATACTAAAACCCAAATATATGAAAACTTAAGAAACAGTGCTTTACAGCATGTGTATATGGATACTAGGTATAGAGTTAAGAAGAAACCAATTATTTTATATTTGTAAGTTCTCTAAATTTAGTTTTGAATAATTTTAAGGCATTTAAATTCCTATGTTGCTATAAAAACATAGTATATTTTACAAAATAGTTTTTGCAAGCATTTTCATTTGCAGAAATAAATGTTTATGTGTAATAATATAAGAAATATAAAACACAAAAATATTATAAAATAGTAATGACATCTTAAATACATACTCATATGCAGAGGCAAAAACACCTTATTAAGAAATTCCCCAAATATAATCTATCACCATTCTCATGTGAGAAAATCTCCATATCATGGGATATTATTTATTAGACAAATAGAACTGTTACTACATTTAGATTGGATTTATGTCTATTAAATTATTTTCAAATGTCTCATTTGCTGTCCTAAAAGGCAATCAATATCATTAAAATATTTATTGTAGTAAAATCCATTTGAAAGCAAATTCCACAGTACTCTTTTATTTAGCTAGATTATGTTAATTGAAACACCCTATTATTCAAATAATAAAATAAATGAGCAAAATGTATAAAATTGCAGAAAGCTTTATACTAATAATAATGCAAATATTACTGAAAAGGACTATAATAATTTTCATGGAGATAGCCTAATGTGAAGAAAAGAAAATGTGATGCAATATCCACATTCAAATATTCAAAATGTTTTATTTTGTTTTGTGTTACAGAAATATCGTTTTATTTGAACTTATGTAAAGAATGAATTGATAATATTTTCAATGAAGAAAACTTCTTTGAACTATGTAATTAACTTATTAATGCATATAGGCTTATGTTGTAATAATCTTGCTTTCAAAAATTAGTTTTTAAAAGAGTTTTAGTGAACCTTTTAAACATTTCACGCTTTGGTCTGAAGTTGTACAACTTTTTGCAAGAGAGAGTCTTTCCTTCTTGTATAAGAGCCAAGAGAGTCTTTACTTCTTGTATAAGAGTTGAGAGAGTCTTTCCTTTGTATATAAGAGCCATCTCTGAGAAGATTTTGAAATTGTTCAATATTTATCCTTAGGAAGTCTTCCAACAGGGTTACATGTGGATTTTACTTCAACTATAAAAATTTAATTTCATACCCTTGATTTACAGTAAAGCTTAAATAATTGCTAACACTTTTATCTAAACTATATGCAAAATTGAGGCACACAAATAATAAATTTTTGAGTTTGAAATAATATTTAATATTATGTGTATTCCGGACTAGGTTTTTCCTACAATGGAAACATTTCTAGTCAGTTTATATAGATAATAAGACTAAATGTTATTCAATAGTACAGATAATTTCCCAAAACATTTAAATGAACGTTTCCATTTTATTCTTTTGAAATTATGCAGAATCTAAAATATCATATTAGAAGTTAGAAATATTATCCAAAATATCTTTATTTAATTGTTTAATTTAAAGTTTATATTATACTGCAGAAATAAAATTAAAGAACTTTAGAACCCAAAGTTGTACTTTGATCATACATGGTGTTATGCTATTATCTCCAATGGGCTAATTCTTTTTTTTTTAATTTGACAAAAATCACATATTTTTTATGCTAAGCCTCAACTCTAACATTTATGCAAATATTTCTAACTTTTCTGCTGCTCCTTCCTCCTAGTGTGGGGCCAGATACTAATTTAATTAATGTATCATTTGACTTTTTCCATATCATAAGTTAAAGTTTAGCATCCAAATTCTAAATGTCTTCTTAACGGACACTTCATTTTTGGTTGTAATTTATTAATGCCAATGGGCAGTAATCCCTTTAAATATGTTAAGATGTTTTATGATCATAAAAAGTAATTCAACTAGACATACTAGTATTTCTCTGAAACTCATCTCATGAAAATTAAATATGTCTCAATTCCTGGCCTTTAGAAACTATATTTTTCTATTCACGAGAATAGAAAAATATACAGTAGCAGTTCTCCACTTTTTTGATTACCCAGACTTGCCATTTTTTCTATGCTGCAGATCAGATAAGGTGACATAACAGTATTTAATCATTGACTCCTACTATATCATTCTGAATGTTTCCCTTCTAAGCTATACATTGAGAAAACATGTAAATGCATACAACATGCACAATTAAATGAGGGCATTCTACATGATAAAATACAACATATAGGAAATAAAGTCACAGGTGGAAGTAGGCAGAACATGCATTATGTGAAGCTAAGAACCTCAGAAAGGTGTACCCATATACAGAATGAAAGAAAGGCACGATTTTACTATCACACCAGAGCAATGGAATACAGGATTCCAAGTATCAATTTTAAGTGGTCAACTGATACTGGGACTTTTGGAGCCATTACATGCATTTGTAAAACTCTATCTCTGCACAGTATTAAAAAGAAATAATTGGTTTGAAGATACATTAAAGATGATAGGCTAGAGCCCAAAATTAAAGCATGTCCCTTAAAAGAGATAAATACAGGAAGAGAGCAGCCCATTTCACTGTAATTCTAGGAGCACAGCCTCAGAATTGTGATGATAACACAATTTCAACCTTTAAATCATATTCATTCTACCTGTTAAAAATTCTGAATGAATTTCCATTGTCTTTAGAATTAAATCTAAGTATTTTAGCAATTTACATGCTTCCAAGCTCTGTGCCATGCCAGGGGTCTCCGTGACAGTTGCCTGCTCACTCCCTATACTCTGCCTGCACTGCTTCTTAGTTCCCTGAAAACACAATTTCTTTCCTCTTTGGCCATATTTGATCTTATATATTGTTAGTATTCTACCTTCCCCAATCTCTACCTGTTTGCTTCTCATAAGTAATGGCCATTCATTTTTCAAGTTTAAGCATAAATGTCACCATTTCAGAGAAGTAGGGAGCTCAGTTACTGTCTCTTTCATATGCAATTGTTTAGCACACTGCATCTGTCTTTCACAGTTTAAAAGATTGAATCACATATTACCTGAGGTTTATTTTGTGCCTTATTTCCTTAGAATTTCTTACATCTTTCTATCAGCAGGTATCTTTCTGTATGTCATATCCTCAGTGTTAAAGCTCATGTAACTTCAAAAATATCACTTTTTTTAACTTCTAGTTTTATATTACTTTCTTGATATTCTTAGTAGAAGACATATCTTGATTCCCTATTTAACTGCTGTTGGGCTTTCTTGAGTTGCAAGTGGTGTACAGTTTTAAACAACATAGAGGCTTATGATTTCAAAGCTTGGCTTTTAAATAATAAACATCAAATACCTGAGTAAAAACTTTATCATTAAATGAGAGATTAAATAGAATTAGGAAAAAATGAGGAATCATATAAGAATTTTCCTCCTCAAAATGTGTAGAGGAAAGGGATGGAGATGGAAGAATTGAGGAGTCATCTGTGTGGATCATCAATGAATGCACTATACACATTACCTCCTCTCAGGTACAATAATTGTGGAATGAGATGTGGAGACAGCAGTAATGTAGAAAAAAGAGCTTCAGGATACAAAATCAGTGTGCAAAAATTATAAGCATTCCTATACACCAACAACAGACAAATAGAAAGCAAAATCATGAGTGAAAAACCATTCACAATTGCTTCAAAGAGAATATAATTCCCAGGAACAAAACTTACAGGGGATATAAATGACCTCTTCAATAAGAACTACAAATCACTGCTCAAGGAAATAAGAGAGGATACAAACAAATGGAAAAACATTCCATGCTCATGGATAGGAAGAATCAATATCATGCAAATGGCCATACTGCCCAAAGTAATTTATAGACTCAATGCTGTACCCATCAAGCCACAATTGACTTTCATCACAGAATTAGAAAAAGCTACTTTAAATTTCATATGGAACTGAAAAAGAGGTCATATAGCCAAGACAATCCTAAGAGAAAGAACAAAGCTGGAGGCATCATGCTACCTGATTTCAAACTATACAACAAGGATAAAGTAATAAAAACAGCATGGTATTGGTACCAAAACAGATATATAGACCAGTGGAACAGAACAGAGGCCTCAGAAATAACACCACACATCTACAACCATCTGATCTTTGACAAACCTGACAAAAATAAGCAATGGGAAAGGATTCCCTATTTAATAAATAGTGTTCAGAAAACTGGCTAGTAATATGCAGAAAACTGAAACTGGACCCTTTCTTTAAACCTTGTACAAAAATTTAATCCAGATAGATTAAAGACTTAAACATAAGACTTAACACCATAAAAACCCTAGAAGAAAACCTAGGCAATATCATTCATGACATAGACATGGGCAAAGGCTTCATGACTAAAACACCAAAAGCAACTGCAAGAAAATTAAAATTGACAAATGGGATCTAATTAAACTAAAGAGCTTCTGTACAGCAAACGAAACTATCTTCAAAGTAAATAGGCAACCTACAGAATGGGAGAAAATTTTTGCAATCTATCCAGCTGAAAAAGGGCTCATACCTAGATTCTACAAGGAACTTAAACAGATTTATAATAAATTTTTAAAAAATCAAAAAGTTGGAGAAGGATATGAACAGATACCTTTCAAAAGAAGACATGTGGCCAACTAACATATAAAAAAAAGCTCATCATCAGTGGTCATTAGAGAAATACAAATCAACACAACAATGAGACACTATCTCATGTCAGCAGGAATGGCGATTATTAAAATGTCAGGAAACAACAGATGCAGGAACTGGATGTGGAGAAATAGGAACACTTTTACACTGTTGATAGGAGTGTAAATTAATTCAATCATTGTGGAAGACAGTGTGGTGATTCCCCAATGATCTAGAGCCAGAAATATCATTTGACCGAGCAATCCCATTACTAGGTATATATGCAAAGAATTATAAATTGTTCTATTATAAAGACACATGCACATCTATGTTTATTGCAGCACTATTCACAATAGCAAAGACTTAGAACCAACCCAAATACCAATTAATGTTAGATTGGATAAAGAAAATGTGTCACATATGTACCATGGAATACTATGCAGCCATAAAAAAGAATGAATTTATGTCCTTTTCAGGGACATGAATGAAGCTGGAAGCAATCATTCTCAGCAAGCAAACACAGGAACAGAAGACCAAACACTGCATGTTCTCACTCATAAGAGGGAGTTGAACAATGAGAACGTATGAGCACTAGGTGGTGAACATCAGACACCAGAGCCTGCTGAGGGGTCAGAGACAAGGGGATGGATAGTATTAGGAGAAATACCCAATGTAGATGACAGGTGGATGGGTGCAGCGAACCACCATGGCACATGTATACCTATGTAAAAAGCCTGCACGTTCTGCACATGTATCCCCACAACTTAGAGTATAATAAAAAAATAGAAATAACACAAACTTATGTACATATTTAAAATATATGTAATCAAACATATACTTGATAATTGTATTAACCAGTTATTTAATATTAATATTGTTAATATCTATTTAATATTCCAGACTTCAATTATGTTCTATGATTATATTAATAGCATTGATTACTCATCTATTATGTATAATATCAAAAATATATTTGACATTATTTCTAAAACTTAAAATTTTAACTTTTGGCACAAGTTAAAGTTGGCATACTAGATAATAAGAAAACAAATTTCACTTTCATACCTATTTCCACAAATATGGTTTACTTTAACATCCTTACACTCATGGTATTAGAAAAAATTAATTAAAAAAATTTTTTGAAATTTAGAAATCAAAGAGCAAAAGCATCTTAATTCTCTTTTCTATTTGCAACTCTGAGGAAATTTCACATCATATTATAGAATTATTTATATGGGATACCCAGAGTGAAAGGGAAATGGCATCAAGGCAGATCTAGGAAGTGAACATGTAAAATGTACTGTGAATTTCTTTTTACTTCGACCTCCCAAATGTATAGCACCCTAAGCCAATAAAAAGGAATATCCTAAGATTCCCCTCCTAAGAGAGATACAGAAGATACCTGAATTTTATGAGCAGTTTTGAAGTGATTCCATGACTCGGAGGAGAAGGAAGAGATATAGTAATTTCACCCTGAGAATGGAGAAAAAAGATAGCATATTTTCCAAGCTAGCATGAATAACTTCCCTTAACCATGGTGCAGGCATCTTTCCAAATGAGGTAAAACTATATGGAATTTTCTCTGTATTTTAGATCATTCCAGTGAAAGGAAAATGAGAAGACAAAAAGAATAATGAATTGACAGAACCAGTACTGCTCACTAACTTGAATTTACAAGACTGTATTTTCTGCTGCCACTGAGGAAGAGGGTTGAGAATTAAATAGAAGTATAAATAAATTTTATTTTGAACATCATGTCTCTGAGCTTTAAAACCATAAATACACAAATGCTTTAGTTTGTGATTGGTTTATTAATATCTACCTCCTCTACTGGTTCATAAATGATTAATTCCCTGATAACTAGAACTTTGTGTTTTATCATTATATAACTAGGGCCTGTTCTTGCAAATAGTAGTGTTCAATAAATACGTGTTGAGAGAAGAAATGAAAGTGGGAGGGAGGCAGAAAAAAAATGTTGGAATTAAACAAGACTTCAGTTGAACTAGAAAGTACAGTACACGCTCAGACATTGGTGATTTAAGTTCCTGAAATGCAAATGATGACAACAACTATGCACAATCCTAGTTAAATGGTTTTACTCCTTTTTTGTAAATAATGGTATATAGGAGAAATTATTAGACACTGCATAAACTCTAATGTTTATTAGCAAAAACTTTGAATTAGGACAATACATCTGGCAGTACAATCTTTTTCTTATGTGACTGCCCTAGTCTTCCATGGTCTAATTTAAGGCCCTCATCTATCCTCTAAGATCTTGAATATGAACTCTCCTCAAACGTGTTGTTAATTTGCAGTCCTGTGCATCACTTTGGAGATATAATGAAGAAGAAAAATACTATAATATCTCTAAAGTGATTCATAATCTCATAAAAATGATTAATTTTTTTACTCTAAATATATTTATTGACTCAGCACCCTGAAAATTATAATGAGAATTTATCAGCAGATGGAAGATTGGATTTTTCTTACTTTCCATATTAAAAAATGCATCCAATAAAGCTAGAGGTGACTTTTTCCAAATTTCACAGTAAGATTGAAGAACAGGGATTCTCCTCAACCTCTTCATAGTCAGCATTCCAAGATATAGTAGACAGATTATCTTAAAAAAATAGAATTTTCAACACATATGGTGTAAAATCAGACTTCCAAGCTGTGCTTAAACATTAAAACCTCAAGGAAACCTCCTTAACCTTCCATAAATAATTCATGCTCATTCTCATAATGCAATGTTTTCTCCCTTCCAGAGTACTTATGAAAATTCGTTATTATTTGGTGTTTTATTCCTGTCTGGAATGTACGTTCTATGAAATAGATATATTTCTCTTTTTTCCATGTCTATATTATCCCTGCTTTTTAAGAATTCTTTACATGATTAGTACTTATTCAGTAGTATTGACTAGCACACAACTTTTGAACTAATTTAACAGAAGTGATCGATCCCTTCAGCAGTAAGGCTCTATTGTTTGAAATTGACAGAAATTAAACCTGTATATACTGTGACCAAAAGGGAAATTTACTGAAAGAATCCTGGTTTATTCAGTATAACTAGAGCAAAAACAGCACTGTGGCTGATTAACAGGAAAAAAAAAAAAAACAAGAATTCAAATGTGGGCAGTTTTCTCCTCTACCCATTACTCATTTGGGAAAATCTTGGTGCCAGCTTTATTCTCTGATTCTTCACATTGACTTACCATACATGGCAGAAATGTGAGCACTAATGCTCAGGAAAACAAAATCTCAGTATAGCCCCTGAAAGGGAGTCACCATTATCTCTTCAGTCCAGTTAAAAAGTCTCTGGTAAAAGTTATTTCCCACTGTGAGCATATTCCTGGATCATTCAACTGAGACCTGAGATTTTTGATGCCATATTAAATAGCATAAGATCCTTGCAGGGCCTTGTCTGAATTTCAGGTTACGCATTTAGTTTACTAACCACTTCGGGACAAGTGTACTTAATATTAAACTTTGTAATACAGATGACTCTCAGGAAAGGCTCCTGGATGTGCCTGAGGCCAACTTGACATTCTCATTTAAATGTTTTTCCTTATTACTAGAACCAGGATGTATAATATGCTGTCATTATTATTATAAAGAAGGTATTTTAGAGTCTAGTTGTCCCATCCAAAAAGAGGACACACACACACACCCATAAAATGAAAGGTATTTAAGGAGTATTTTATAATCTGTGGCTATAAGTTGCTTTTTATATTTAACTTTATATGTTTCAATAGATAAATTTGAAGGTGTATGACCCATTAACCATTGATATTCCATCTACAGAAATAATATTTATTATTGGATAAAATTATAACTCAACATAGTATCTTTCTTGGAACACTTACAGACAGTGTTATTACATAGCTGCATTTGATTTAAGTATGTGATCACCTTTTATAAGTTCATATTACATGAGGTCTGTTCCTTGGTGTCTAACAGGCTGAAATTTTTACCTTCAGGTAGGAAGAATAAAGGCAATATCGGTACTAAAATTTTAATGAACAGGACACCAAATTTACTTGGTATTAGGCTATGAGGCTTTCAGTTTATTTTTTATTAGGCTTCTAAATCATATTAAGTTATGTCCTATTTACAGGAAAATTTAATATGATCAAGAGTCTTCTTTATAACATTCATATAGGAAGTAAGCATGATACCAAGGCTGAGCAAAAGATAATCTAAAAATTTTTCCAGGTTTCTCAGTCACTTTGTTGACTTTATGCTATGCCAAGCAATGATCTATTTTCTCTTAGTTTATGTTCCTATAACCCTAGGTGGAGCTGATATAAATCAAACACTGCTAATTTAAATGTTAATATTAAATAAATAATAAACTATGAGAGTTGATATAAATCAAAAATTTTAATCAGATGATGTATATTACGCATTAGAAGGCTAATTAATCATGCTCATTTAATACATCATTATATTAGCTCATTCAATTACTCAGCAAAGATTCACTCAATACAGTAACCTACAGAAAATACAGTGAAAAAAATCTATGAAAAATTCAATCATCTACAGTTGGAGATGCCATATAAGTATGTACTAAATAAGACAGCAGTCACTATAGGATTTTGGTTTGATTGCAAATGGAGAAATTATAAATGCTTATATTTATTCATTTTCTGAATAAAAAGTCCTTCCTCCTATATGATGGCTTACCACTGTAGTTTGCTAATTCTGTTTAATCTTCCTACTCTGAGATAAAACTCAACTTCTGGCACTGTGCTTGCTAGTGTTCTGAACATCTAATTAAGATGAGTCATCCAAATCTATCTTTCTGCTCTTATAAGCTTGTCATTATTAGGCCATTTTTAATAGCATTAATGTAAACAATAGTAGTAACTAATAGTACATATTTCATGTTAGTCACTAAGCATGTTCAAATCTCTCTACATGTAATAATTTAGTTAATCCTCATAATTGGCCTTATAGATAGATACTGTTATTACACACTCTATAGTTTAAATATTTTTTTTAATACTTTGAATCCTTGAAGCAGTTTAACAACGATCTTCAAATATAGTCATTTAATTGCAAAGATTCTTCAGTCTAGAACAATATCAGATTGCTTAGAAAAATTGTTTTGCATTATATTGAATGACAATTTGTATGGATGCATAACATTAAACAACCATACAAGTTATAATGTTACAGTTAAATGCATTTGTATTTATATTATCACATGTATGGCACTCTTACATAAAAAATTGTAAACCTCTTAATGTTCTCAAAAATGTGTGTTTTAATGAACAAGTTTAATTCACTAAATGAACAGTAGCTACAAATATGTTTTATTTTATAATTTTATATTAATAATTATCTCTTGAAATAATTGCATTGTCAAGGAAATTACGTTTCTTGTGTGCTTGTGAAAAAGTAGAATTGTTATTTCTAAAAAAAAAATTTAAATGAGCTTCAAATATTCATTGTGGCACTGTTTACAATAGCAAAGACCTGGAACCAATCCAAATGCCTATCAGTGATAGACTGGACAAGGAAAATATGGCACATATACACCATGGAATACTATGCAGCCATAAAAAACGATGAGTTTGTGTCCTTTGTAGGGACATGGAAGAAGCTGGAAACCATCATTCTCAGCAAACTGACACAAGAACAGAAAATCAAACACTGCATGTTCTCACTCATAGGTGAGTGTTAAACATGAGAACACAGGGACAGAGGGAGGAGAGCATCACACACTGGATTCTGTTGTGGGGGCCTAGGGGAGGGACAGCGAGGGAATGGGGAGGTTGGGGAGGGAGAACATGAGGAGAAATGCCAGATATAGGTGACAGGGGCATGGAGGCAGCAACCACCTTGCCATGTATGTACCTATGCAACAATCCCACATGATCTGCACATGTACCCCAGAATCTAAAGTACAATAAAAAATGAGCTTCTGAATATTAAAATGGATATTAAATAAAATTTCTTTTAAAATCATCTGTGGTCCGGGTGCAGTGGCTCACACCTGTAATCCCAGCACTTGGGAGGTGGAGGTGGGCACATCTCCTGAGTCAGGAGTTCGAGACTAGCCTGACCCACATGGAGAAATACAGTCTCTACTGAAAATACAAAATTAGCTCGGTGTGGTAGCTCCTGCCTGTAATCCCAGCTACTCTGGAGGCTGAGGCAGGAGAATCTCTTCAATCTGGAAGGCAGAGGTGGCGGTGCCTGAGATTGCTCCATTGCACTCCAGCCTTGGAAACAACAGCAAACCTTTATCTCAAAAAAAAGAAAATCATTTGTGAAATGATTACTAAATATTAGAAATCTAAACATTTTAAAACACTTTTCCCTCCTCTCAACTCTCAAGGGGAAAATACTATCTAATATCATCTAAGAGAATTATGGAAGTTTCTCTCCTCTTTTTGTTTTTTGTTTTGTTTTGTTTTGTTTTGTTTTGTTTTGTTTTGTTTTGTTTTGTTTGTATTTTGTCAATGAACTTGCCCGGTCATTAACACCTAGATTCTTCTTTTTTTTTACTCCCTAGAGCTGGGACCACTTTATCTCCCAGTGCTGCACTGGTCCTCCATGTTTTTCTATGGATATGATGTTTAAGCTGAGATATGAATGATAAAATGACTTCTATGTAAAGATCAGGGGAAATAAAGATAAAACAAAGGTGAATTAAACATATTTAGAAACAGCTTCCATCTCTCCGTGCTCCACTGGTCTTCAAGAAAGGGATGCTGTGTAAAAGAATATGAGGATTTGGACTCTGTTTTCACCATCTACAGACCTAAAACTCAAGTGATTTAGACATCTCTGCTCTTCCAAGCCTCTATTTGATAGCCCTGAACTTGCCCAGTGCCTTAGGGTTTATATTCTTATCACTTTAGTGTTTACTTTATTTCGGACTTGTCTTTCAGTTTCAAGAACTTCACTTTTCCTCAGCCATGGGTCCTATTTTTCTCGTAGCATTTTCTTCCAGGATATTCACGTCTCCATTGCTAGCTGTTTTCCTGGGCTTAGGTCACTGGTTGCTAGTGCTTTTCTTCATCTTTGTGTAACTCCGTGGACTATGGCAAGTAGAGTTCACAGCCAGGTGAATGTGCAGTGGGAAAATGGCTTTTAGAATTATCCCCAAGGTAATTAAATTATTTTATACAATACAAATCTATTTTTGTTTTAGGAGGTAAATAACATACAATACAGGACAGTAAGGCGAGAAGGTCAATTCAAAAGAGTTTACTGAAAAGGCCACTCAGATTTAAAAAGGCAGAGCTGATGGAAGATAATTTAAGTGAAGGTTGGAGGGGTGAATTTTGTCCATTCCTTACGTATTTGATGAGTTCATTCTGTATGTCAGACACAGCATTAGATATAAACAAGATAGTTGCTCTCATGCTGTTTATATCAGTACATAAATAACTTGAAATCAATGAATAAATCTAAGTATCTATTACTATGTGTCATACAGAGAATTAAAGTAGGAGAACAGGACATGATGCTAAACATCAAATTAGAGGAAATAGTCCAGTAACATTTTTTCTGTGAATATTATGTTCAGCTAAGATATGAATGACAAAACACCTTCCCTGTAAAATCAGAGGGAACAAAAATAACACAGAGGTGAATTACACATGTTTAGAAATAGTGTCTATTAGTAAGGCATGCTTAAAGTGGTTTGAGTGAGATGTGTGAAATCAGACAGAAAACTATTTTTAAAGCAGAAATATCCCTTCATTTATTTATATTTATTATATTATATTTATTTATTAAGCACCCACTCTGTCAGTAACTCTACAACATATGCAACATATAATAATGAACAGAACTTCTTCTTCTGCCTTTTAGGTACATAAGTTCCAAGGAAGGAATAAATATATGGATAATAATATTTATGTATTTATGAATGCATGTATTTATTATTTTTTTTAGAGACAGCATTTTGCGCTGTTACCCAGATTGTTGGCACATCACAGCTCACTGAAGCTTCAAACTCCTAGTCTCAAGCAATCTTCCAGCTTCAGTCTCCTGAGTAGCCGGGAACAAATGGATAATATTGTGACAGATATTACAGATATTGTGGCTCACTTACATTCAGTCTTCATATTTAATTTCTTTTCACATAATAGAAAGAAAGCTGAAACAGTATATGATTTACAGATGCCCTGCCTTCAAACAGTCTACATATGGTCAATGCTTCTACCTAGGGGTCTTGGAAGTACGTATGAGGAGCGTGTGTTAGGAATCACACAGGATATTAGCTCTTTCAGGGAATAGGGTATGGGGAAGGGGCTTTTGCATCTTCTGAAGTAGTTGTAGTGATATGTCTCATCTTTGGTCACAAGCTTCATAAATGCAGAGCTGTAAGTGTATAACTGTGGGGCTTCTACCTAGAATAGTCTTATGGTACACTTGCATGTCTTTCTGATATGTAGACCCTGGGCTATTTGAATTTAATCATTTACTTATATATTCTAGATGAAGTTCTGTAAGTTGCTGAATACCCAGTTATTGGCAGAATTTAGCTTCTAATGCCTTATAATAAATTATCCTGTAACTGAGCAGTTTAATTTTTTTTTCTTTTTAGGCTCATTGATTCTGTGGGCCTGGAATCAATAAAGAAAACAGCACTGATGGCTTGATTTTTCTCCAAAATATCTTGGTCCTCTGCTGGGAAGCTGTGATGGCTCAATCTCTCTGTGTCTGTGAGCTAGAATCATTAGGTGATGTCTTTGCTCACATGTCTCACTATTGATGCCAGCTGTCACCTGGAACCTCAGCTGAGGCTGTCATCCAGAACACCTATGTGTGGCCTTTCCAAGTGTTCTGAGCTTCCTTTTAGCATGATGATCTTGGTGTACTCAGATTTTTAACATAGGGACTCAGGAAGTATTACTTTTCCATGCTGTGTAACAAATTATGACTAATTTAGCGATGCAAAGCAACAGCCACTTAATATCTCACCAGTCTGTGTGTCCAAAGTCGGGTTCAGTCTTGGCTGGATTCTCTACTCAGATTTTCACACTCAACTTTTTGGCCAGCTGTGTTCTCATTTGAAACTCCAAGGAAGTCACCTCCTGAGGGCCAACAGAAGCACCTTGCCCCAGGACTTCTCACAGGCCCTCCGTCAATCCCTCAAACATTGCAATTAGTATCGGAAACTCTCACTTCAAATCCCCACAATGCTTCATGCCTCTCTAACTTCTTATTCTGCTTCTAGCCAAAAAAATTTCTATGCTGTTAAAGGTTTCATGTGATTAGGTCCGGTCCAGCCAGATAGTCTTCCTTTTGATCAATATGAAGCCAAATATAGGTACCTTTAATTATGTTTGAAAAATTTTCTTTTGCGTGTAACATTACTTAACCACAAGCGTGATGTCCTCAGGATGATGGCAAAGAAACTTGGGGTACCAGAAAAGAATTCTGCCTCCAACAGTGTGCAGAGTGGATCTGCATCACCTTTTCTGCTATAGGGCCAGAGGTCATGGAGCATCACATCTGGAACTTTCTCTTGGCCAAAAGTGAGACCCTTTGATCAGTCCAGATTCACGCAAAGAGAATGTTTGACCTGCCTCCTGAAGGGAGTGTCAAAGATATTGCAGATGTGTTTTACAACAACTGTTAGCATCCCTTAAATCTGTTTTATCTAAATAAATTGGAATTAAATTTTTCGATAATCACAATTCCTGATCAGTAATAATTACAATACAGAAGTGCTATATAACTCCTGTGAGCACAAAGAACAGGTCCTTCAAATGAGAGTTAAGATTAGGAAGGGTGATATTTACTGAAAGAAATGTCTAAGTTGACACATGGAAGTTTGGTACCAGCTGGTTATGTCAAAGAAGGAGATAATCGGAACATGTTGACAGAGAGAAGAGTATATGTAATGTCTTAGGTTTGAGAAAAAGTATGGCACATTTGGAAATCAAAAGGAGTTTGGTGTGGCAAAAATGTTACAGAGGTAGAAGAGTGGAAGGAAATAAAAATGAAGAGGTCAGTTGAGACCAATCTGTAAAGGATTTTTTTAAGCCAATGATGAGAAGTTTAGGCAATGCCAATTCTATAAGGCAAAGAGTAGAATCATAGGATGATTGGAGAGTCAATTCCTGGAAGTCAGAATAGGTAACACCAAGATCTGAGCAGGAGAGATTTGCTATTAGTGAATCCTTGCCATTGTCACAAGCTCATAAACAATTCCAGAGGCCATCTGATGGCTTTCTGGCTCTCTATTACCAGAGTCCCTGCAACCACACTCAGCTTGTGTGGATTACACTCTGTTATGTCTCACTAGCATCTCTTAAGAGTGACTTTGGCCAGGGGAATGGCCTTCCACAGACACCTGTGTCAGTATCTTCACATTTTACCTGCTCCTACTAGGTCTTGGCATCTTTACTGTTTTCTCTGGCTTCTCACATTGACCCAGTGTATTCCGAAAAATGAAATTGAACTGCTTGTTGTTATAGTTGCTTGGCTGCTTTCAGTGATTCTGTACTACCTATGGTTTCATCCAGACATAAATTTTACTGACATTTAGACACCATTGGTATAATCATTAATAATAACACTTATAATAATATACACTTCTATACCACTTCAGCTTTCTCAAGCCTTTTCCAAATTAATTTTTATACTGTATCCATCTCTGAACTTTCCCTAATCCCAGTTGTGTGCACCCAATACTGAAGCAACACGTTTATACTTTGTCTAGCTGACTTTTATGGCCTCATTAGGTCTCAGGTTAAATGCTGCTTCCTCAAATGTTGCTCTTACACCCTTGCAATGAATCTAAATTGCATTCCGTTACCATCTTTCATCACATTTCATATTTGTTCCTTTAAAATCGTATATTGATTTTTGTTATTTGTTTAATGTCTGCTTCTCCCATGATGATATGTTGTCTCAGAGGAAGTCTGCTTTTTTCACTTACCATGTGTTACCAGCATCTCATAGATTTTAATAAGTATTTCTGAAATTGATGTATAATTCATTGACATTTCCTGATTCCAGGGTAGAAGTAGAGGTGAAAGACTGTTAAAATTATGAAAAAAGTATCTTGAGTATAATTTACAATGTGCATTGATTTTGACACAAAATGTATGTCAAAACATCCTTACACGTAAATACAATTTGAAGATATTCCCCATTGCCACCGCTGCTTGCCTCCCCACCTCAAAAAATAAATTGATGTGCTCACCGATCTTGTTACGATAATCCCACAGCTGCTGTTGAAGTAGAGAAGCTTTTCCAACATAGGACATGAGTTAAGGTAGATTTTCCCGGTGACATAGATTTTCTGTGATTGTGCAGTGACTAGGTGGCAAAGCCTTGGATGTCTAATACATGTGACAAAGTTACAGTCTCTAAAACCCGACTTTATGTTTCTTGCCAAACTGTTCTTGCTATAGTTTTCCTAATTTTAAAAGAAAGAATCTCTAGTCTTCCAGTTGTTCAAACCAAAAAACCTGGAAATCTTCTTAACCTTTCACTTTCTCTCATATCCAAGTTTTGATCCATCATAATACCCTGTTGACTCTTCCTTTGAAATACCTCAGAACCTGGTTCCTTCTCACCATGCATGTCCCCCGGGACAAGCCAAACAGTATTTTTCACCCTTACTAGGCCATCATTCTTGTCAGCATTGTCTTTCACTTCTAATCAGGACTTCCTATTTCAACTTTACCCTCCACATTGTATTTCTTTATTAAGCATTTATACATATATATGCCTCTATGATATATGTGATATAGCTTATATATAAATATATGTTTATATAACTTATATATGTTATATGTTTCTATGACATATGACAAGATATATGCTTAATATACATATTAGTAACATGCATAGTATACATATCTACATAACTCAATAGATTTCAATCAATTATATACAAATGATAAGCATATATAAGGAGCATGTATCACTGTATATGCTTCTTCTTGGATCATATATCACTCAATATGCTCCTTCTTTGCTCAAAATCATCCAATGGCTTGACATGTCCTTCAGAGGAAGTCCTAATATGCCCACCCTCAAATCCGTAATACATCTTTTCCCACCCATTATCTCCTTGCCCACCAGCTCAAACATAGCCTTGTTCTTTCACCAATTTACCAGGAATTTTGCACTTGCTTGTCCCTCGGCCTGAATATTTCTTGTGTTCAAAGTCCACACAATTCTCTTTTTAATTTAGGAGTCTGAAATGGTGTCTAACCTGGTGTCAGTTGTTTAAATGAATGTCACCTCATACGTCATTCTTGGCTACTTTATTTAAGAGGTTATGCTATTTGCCCTTAATCTCTGATTTAGTTTGGATTTCTCCAAATGCAGGCCATGAATGATCGTTAATTTTATGTGTGAACATGACTGGGCCAAAGAATGCCCAGATATGTGGTAAAAGATTATTTTGGGGCATGTCTGTGAAAGTGTTTTTGGAGGAGGTTAATGTTTGTATTGATAGACTAAATAAAGAAGCATATCCTAACCAATGCAAATGTGCAGCATCCAATTTGCTAAGGGTCTGAATGGAACAAAAAGGTTAATGAAGGGCAAATTTGGTCTCTGCTTGAGCTAAAACGTTTGCCTTGTCCTCCCCTAGGACATCATAATTCCTCGTTAATGGGCCTTCACAGTCAGACTGGGACTTACACCATGGGTCTCCTAGTTCTCAAGTCTTTGACTTTGGACTGGAACTGTATCACCAGCTTCCCAGGACTTATAGTTTGCCAATTGTCAGTCTTAACCTCCATAATCACATGAAGCAATCTTTCATAATAAGTCTCTTTTTTTTATTCTACAAATATCCTATTGCTTCTATTTCTCTGAATCATCCTAATACATGCTGAGAAAAAGGTTCAGGTTTAAGTTATTTTTCAGGAGGTGACCTCAAGAAATCAATGGGGAGGGAGTTTAAGGCAGTTAATACAAAGTGTGTTACTGAGTAGGCGAATGCTATGGGATAGCGCTGGGAAACTCAGTAGACTTCGTGAAACATATCATTGTTGTTCCACCTGAGGGGAAAGAAGACTCTAATATTTAGTGACCCTGCATTACATCATGGAAAAAGAATTGCTCCTGGGTTACTATAGCCTCATTTTCTATGACTCTTAATTATAGTTCCAGTGCACTCAGGCAGCCAGAAAAATACCTCAGTCACATGTTCTTTTCAGTCCTAAGCTTTTGGATCCATCCACATAGAGATAAGGAGTACAGGTATGTGGATAAGGTTCTGACAATGTATATAACACTCCACTTTTTATGAGTTGATATGTCATATCATAACATGGCATAGAAATTATCTATCATTTCTCTTCCCCAAATAAAATGGTAACAACTTAGGAGAAAACAATATTATTTTTGCCCCTGTTCGATTTTCAATATCTGCCAGGTACTTGTCAGGTTCCCTCAAATTACTTTTTTTTTCAGCAAATAAAATCAAAATATGCAGTCACATCTCTAGATTCTCAAAGCTTACCACCTACTAATGGACAGTACCTTGTGCAGAAGATGTTTAGTAGATATAAGACATAAATGTATACAGTTCATATGATAGGAGTATAAAATGTATACAGTTCATATGATAGGAGTTCATAAATGTAGAAGATGTTTAGTAGATATAAGACATAAGACATGCAGAAGATGTTTAGTAGATATAAGACATAAATGTATACAGTTCATATGATAGGAGTATAAAATGTATACAGTTCATATGATAGGAGTATAAAATGTATACAGTTCATATGATAGGAGTATAAAAAGCTTGTAAGAAAGTTTGTCCATTTCAGAACATAATTCTAAGACTTCCTGGTTTCTCTTTTTGCTAAATCTTGCTCAGAAATAATAAAAAAAAAAGCTAACATTTTAAAAATTATAAACTTTAACACACATCTAGGAATAGGTACTTATTTTAAAAATTGAAGATGTTGCTAAACTTTCTGACCATCTGCATATTTGAACAAAGCAGATGCCCTCTTGACCTTTTCCTAGAGCCATGGCAGTGCAGTTAGTGAAATGAAGCTGAGAGAGCAGTGTGGCGGCAGATGGCCTATTTGAGCGGTGTCATTGAAGGGAAGGCAGACTCAAATATTAGATCCATCAAGTCCCTTAAATTTGAAAAGGTAAGCTCCCCAAACTTTAGTTTTAATAATACTTGATTATGCAAAGGTTAGAATCACTCATCTGGCCTATCTTTTAAGAAAATCTGTCATTGCTGGAGTCAACTAGTATTTTGTTTGAAATAACTAAAATATATATTTATACCAATATTGATTACATAGATGTTTACATTTTTCTTCTTGAGCTCATGCTTTATATATGTATATACACACAGACACACACACACACATACATATATATTTTTTAATGTACCTTAGGTTCTGGGGTACATGTGCAGATCATGCAGGGTTGGTGCATAGGTACTTACACGGCAAGGTGGTTTGCTGTCTCCATCCTCCTGTCAACTATACCTGGCAATTCTCCCCATGTTATCCCTCCCCAACCTCCCCATTTCCCATTGTCCCCACCTAACCACCCCCCTACAGAGCCCTGTGTGTGATGCTTCCATCCCTGTGTCCATGTGTTCTAATTGTTCAACACCCACCTATGAGTGAGAACATGAAGTGTTTGATTTTCTGTTCTTGTGTCAGTTTCCTGAGAATGATGGTTTCCACGTTCATCCATGTCCCTACAAAGGACACAAACTCATCATTTTTTATGGCCGCATAGTATTCCATGATGTATATGTGCCACATTTTTTTTTCCAGTCTATCATGCTTTTAATTGAATATCATTGTCTAGGAGAGACTGTAAGAGTCCTAAGAATAAATAGATGTGTCTCTTTCAGTTCATTTATCATTTGTCTTCCTGTGAGTTTTTACAAACCAAAAGAAGGCCAGTGGCACATAAGTAATTGTGAATAGATGGGCAAAAGCTACTTAGGTTTTACAAATTTCCTTCAGATCTCTATGATAACAGAAATAGAAATATCTATAAAGATCAAAACAGTGTTTACAGAAGAAGGATGTTTAGTTGCTTTTAGTTTTAAATGAATAGCTCCCCAAAAATAGAAAGTGAAAGTTAAGTCAAAGATCTTTATTTCACTTTTCAATATTCCAAGATTTTAGTCAAGATAACATTTAACAAACAACAAAGAAAAATTATTTCATCTAAAATATTCTCTCTCCTTTCTTCCAGTCCTAGTCTTATATTGAACTTATATGCAGAGAATTGTAAAAGTTATGTCTTTTTGGTATTGTTTTGTTCATCCAAATCTTCTAAATTATAACTGCTTTTTTCTTAGATTTTTCCAATACAAAACTTTGAAGTGTAAAATTTTAGTCTAAGTTATTAAAATAATAATAAAATTGGATTTCAGCTCGTGCAGCAGGTCTCTGCACAAAAGCTTATACAAATCTGGGCAGCTGTTTCAACTGGCACCTGGAATACCTGGGAGACAGAGCCACCCATTCAACTGAAAAAGAAGGGGCTGAAACCAAGGAGCCAGGTGATCTGGCTCAGAAGGTCCCACCCCCACCAAAACCAGCAATCTGAAAAGCTCAGGATTGAAAGTTTCGCAGCAAGTGCAGCTGGACCCAGGACAGCCCAGCATTGTCCGGGGAGGGCGTCTGCCATTACGGAGGCACTCGGCCATTACCAAGGCAGTCCACCGTTACTGAGGAAGTCCACCACTACTGAGGAAGTCTGCCATTACTGAGGAAGCCCACCATTATCAAGGAACTCTGCCATTATCAAGGCAGTCCGCCATTACAGAGGCACTCCTCCATTACTGAGGCAGTCTGCCATTACTGAAGCAGTCTGCCATTATTGAGGCAGACCACTATTACCGAGGCAGTTCTAAGTGTGCCTCTGTAAACAAAACTGCAAGGAAGTTTACACAGCAGCTATGCAGAGTCCATGGCAGCTCATCAAGGCCTCTACTGGCAGACTGTGAATAGACTACCTCCTAGCTGGAGAGGACATCTCTGAAAAAAGGTGGCAGCATGTCAGGAACTTATAAATAAAGCCCCACCTTCCCAGGACAGAGCACCTGGGAAAAGAGGCGGTTATGAATTCTGCTATAGCAGACTTAAACATACTTGCCCACCAGCTCTAAACAGAACAATGGAGATCCCAGTATACCACTTGAGCTCTGAGAAGTGCCAGACTGTCTCATCAAGTGGTTCCCCAACCCCTGTATATCCAAACAGGCACCTCATAAAGGAGAGCTCTTGCTGACATCTGGCGGGTACCCTTCTGGGATGAAGATAACAGAAGAAAATCTTGCAGGTGACTCCCAGACAAGGAGGGTCTGGAGTGGACCTCCAGTACTCCTGCAGCAGAGGGGTCTGTCAGAAGGAAAACTAAAAAACAGAAAGAAATAGCTTCAACATCAACAAAAAGGATGTCCACTCAGAGACTCCAGTGCAAAAAGGATGACAACACCAAAAATCAGAATGCTTCTTTTCCACCAAGGGATCACAACTCCTCACCAGGAAGGGAACTAAGCTGGATGGAGACTGAATCTGATGAATTGACAGAAGCAGGCTTCAGAAGGTGAGTAACAACAAACTCCTCTGAGCTAAAATAACATATTCTAACCCAAAGCAAAGAAACTAAGAACCTTGAAAAAAGGTTCGATGAAATGCTAACTAGAATAACCAGATTAGAGTAAACCATAAATGACTTGATGGAGCTGAAAAACACACCATGAGAACTTCACAAAGCATACACAAATTTCAATAGCTGAATTGAGCAAGCAGAAGAAAGGATATCAGAGATTGAAGATCAACTGGATGAAATAAAATGAGAAGGCAAGATTAGAGAAAAAAGAATGAAAAGAAATGAACAAAGCCTCCAAGAAACATGGGATTATGTGAAAAAAACTAATCTACGTTTGATAGGTGTACCTGCTGTGATGAGGAAAATGAATCCAAGTTGGAAAACACTCTTCAGGATATTATCCAGGAGAACTTCCCCAACCTAGCAAGGCAGGCCAACATTCAAGTCCAGGAAATACAGAGAACACCATGAAGATATTCCTCAAGAAGAGCAACCCCAAGGCACATAATTGTCAGATTCACCAGGATTGAAATGAAGGGAAAAATGCTAAGGGCAGCCAGAGAGAAAGATTGGGTTATCCACAAAAGGAAGCCCATCAGACTCACAGCAGATCTCTCAACAGAGACAATACAAGCCAGTAGAGAGTGGGGACCAATATTCAACATCTTTAAAGAAAAGAACTTTCAACCTAGAATTTCATATCCAGCCAAACTAAGCTTCATAAGTTAAGTAGAAATAAAATCCTTTCCAGACAAGCAATTGCAGAGAGATTTTATCATCACCAGGCCTGCCTTACAAGAGCTCCTGAAAGAAGCACTAAACGTGGAAAGGAATAACCAGTACCAGTCACTCCAAAAATGATAAAGACCGTCAACACAATAAAGAAACAGTGATACCAAATGATAAAGACCACCAACACAATAAAGAAACTGTGTCAACTAGTGGGCAAAACAACCAGCTAGCATTAAAATGGCAGGATCAAATTCATACACAACAATATTAACCTTAAATGTAAATGGGCTAAATGCCCCAGTCAAAAGACAGAGTGGTAAATTGGATAAAAAGTCAAGACTCACAGGTGTGCTGTATTCAGGACACCCATCTGGCGTGCAAAACACATAGGCTCAAAATGAAGCAATGGAGGAAGACTTATCAAGCAAATGGTGAGCAAAAAAAAAAGCTGGATTTGCAATCCTAGTCTCTAATAAATGGACTTTAAACTAACAAAGATCAAAAGAGACAAAGAAGGGTATTACATAATGATAAAAGGATCAATGTAACAAGAAGAACTAATGATCCTAAATATATACGCATCCAATACAGGAGTGCCCAGATACATAAAGCAAGTTCTTAATGACCTACAAAGAGACTTAGACTCCCACACAATAATAGCAGGAGACTTTACCAATCCACTGTCAATATTAGACAGATCAACAAGACAGAAAATTAACAAGGATATCCAGGAGTTGAACTCAGATCTGGACCAAGCAGAGCTAATAGACATCTACAGAACTCTCCACCCCAAATTCACAGAATATAAATTCTTCTTAGCACCACATCATACTTACTCTAAAATTGACCACATAACTGGAAGTAAATCACTCCTCAGTAAATGCAAAAGAGCAGAAAAAATAACCATCTCTCAGAACACAGCACAGTCAAATTAGAACTCAGGATTAAGAAATTAACTCAGAACCACACAACTTCATGGAAACTGAACAACTGGCTCCTGAATGTTGACTGGAAAACAATGAAATGAAAGCAGAAATAAAGATGTTCTTCAAAACCAACAAGAATGAAGACCCAAGGAACTCTGGGACACATTTAAAGCAGTGTCTAGAGGGAAATTTATAGCAGTAAATGCCCACATGAGAAGTGAGGAAAGATCTAAAATAAACACTCTATCATCAAAATTGAAAGAGCTAGAGGAACAAGATCAAAAAATCTCAAAAGCTAGCAGAAGACAAGAAATACATAAGATCAGAGCAGAACTGAAGGAGATAGAGACACAAAATGATCCTTCAAAAAATCAATAAATCCAGGAGCTGGTTTTTTCAAAAGATCAACAAAATAGACCACTAGCCAGATTAATAAAAAAGAAAAGAGAGAAGAATCAAATAGATGCAATAAAAAATGATAAAGCAGATATCACCACCAATTCCACAGAAATACAAACTACCATCAGAGATTACTACAAACAACTCTATGCAGATAAACCAGTAAACCTGGAAGAAATGGATAAATTCTGGACAATTCCAGCCTCCCAAGCCTAAACCAGCAAGAAGTCAAAACCCTGAAGAGACCAATAACAACGGCTGAAGTTGAGGCAGCAATTAATAGACTACCAACCATAAAAAGCCCAGGTCCAGATGAATTCACAGCCAAATTCTACCAGACATACAAGGAGGAGCTGGTACCACTCCTTTTGAAACTATGCCAAACAATAGAGGAAATCCTTCCCAAATCGTTTTATGATACCAACATCATCCTGATACTAAAGCCTGGCAGAGACTCAACAAAAAAAGAAAACTTCAGGCCAATATCCATGACGAACATAGATGCAAAAGTCTTCAATAATATACTGGCAAACCCATTGCAACAGCACATCAAAAAGCTTATCCATCATGATCAACTAGGCTTCATCCTGGAGATGCAAGGCTGGTTCAACAGATGCAAGTCTATAAACGTAATCCACCACATAAACAGAACAAAAGACAAAAACCACTTGATTATTTCAATAGATGCAGAGAAGACCTTTGACAAAATTCAACAACCCTTTATGCTAAAAACTCTCAAACTAGGTATTCATGGAATGTATCTCAAAATAAAAGCTATTTATGACAAATTCACAGCCAATATCATATTTAATGGGCAAAAACTGGAAGTATTCCCTTTGAAATCTGGCACTAGACAAGGATGCCCTCTCACCACTCCTATTCAATATAGTATTGGAAGTTCTAGCCAGAGAAATCAGGCAAGAAAAAGAAATAAAGGTATTCAATTAGGAAAGGAGGAAGTCAAATTGTCTCTATTTGCAGACAACATGATTGTATATTTAGAAGACCCCATCATCTCAGCCCAAAATCTCCTGAAACTGATAAGCAACTTCAGCAAAGTCTTAGGATACAAAAGCAATGTACAGAAATCACAAGCATTCCTACACACCAATAACAGACATAAAGAGAGCCAAATCAAGAACGAACTGCCATTCACAACTGCTACAAAGAGAATAAAATACCTAGGAATACAACTAACAAGGAACGTAAAGGACATCTTCAAGGAGAACTACAAACCACTGCTCAAGGAAATAAGAGAGGACACAAACAGATGGAAAAAACATTCCATGTTCAAGGTTAGGAAGATTCAATACTGTCAAAATGGCCATACTGCCCAAAGTAATTTATAGATTCAATGCCATCCCCATCAAGCTACCAATGACCTTCTTCACAGAACTGGAAAAAACCACCTTAAACTTCATATGGAACCTAAAGAGAACCTATATAGCCAAGACAATCCTAAGCAAAATGAACAAAGCTGGAGGCATCATGCTACCTGACTTCAAACTATACTACAAGGCTACAGTAATCAAAACAGCATGGTACTGGTACCCAAAGAAAGCTATAGTCCAATGAAACAGAACAGAGGCCTCAGAGGCAATGCTGCACATCTCCAACCATCTGATCTTTGACAAACCTGACAAAAACAAGCAATGGGGACAGGATTCCTTCTTTAATAAATGGTATTAGGAAAACTGGCTGGCCATGTGCAGAAAGCAGAAACTGGACCCCTTCCTGAAACCTTACACTAAAATTAACTCCAGATGGATTAAAGACTTAAACATAAGACCTAACACTGTGGGGATCGCTCCCGTTCACGGTGCTTAACTGTACCATGGCCATTTTGAGCTTGAGCCCATACACGTTTCACCTCTCACCTGGAGGCTGTTGAGCTGAGGGAAGGGATGAAGTGTTGATGCATAACTTCTGCAA
>CAUYLG010050314.1:0-17212 GCA_963573385.1 Cacajao melanocephalus
GAAAGAAAAAGAATGTATGAGAGAAAGAAAGAGGAAGAAAAAGAGGGAGAGAGAACAGGGCAATAACAACTGATATGATTTCTATTCAGTCGAGATTAAGTATGTTAATCAGTTTCTTTGAAGAAACAAGAGATTGACTTCATAATTTTAAAACAGAAACATATTAAAAATCAAGAAAAACATCCCTTTTATAATTACCTACTGTAATTGTATGTAATTTTTAGTAAAAATTTTTAGTTAAAAGTTATCCATATGGGAAACAGTAATTCATCCTAATTCATATGAGATATTGTTGGCATTAGAGTGAGACTTGAGAAAAGTTCAGACCATTTTAACAATCTTTTTCCCCATACCCAGTATTAATAAATTTAAAGGCAACTGGACACTTAAGTAATCTTCCTCTGGTCTTTCTAAATGAAAGACTGTCAAGGCATCATCATTTGGGTTGCTGTTGCAGTGATAGCGTAACTGTAGCAACTGTATGCTGATGAACCAGCTTCTATCAGGAATGTGTTTTACAAATTCCCATGAGGCTTCAGCAGCTTGATAAGCCAAAGGGGAACATATTTCAAATGAATTGTTCCCGTTTTATGTAATAAAAAAAATCAGCCAGGCTCCTCTGTGACAAACCTGCTTTATTGTGTCAGTAATGGAACCACACATTTAATTGACAAGTGACAGTTTCTTGCTGTTCTATTTCCTTTGTTATTTATTATATTGTCAGTGGGTGTCTACGGTGCTGAGAATGCCTATGATGATAGGAAGGCAGTGTAAATATGGTCAGTTCTGTTACTGTACCAAACAGGGGTCCTTTACCTTACCCTATAATATTGTTTCTCACTGGTTGTTTATACCTTGAATTTTAGTCTATTGAATTGTATTTTTCATCCACAAGGGAGTTTGCTTTTGACGGAAATCATGTCATGACCTTTTCTAAAGTAAAATATCCCTTTGTATTATAATACAAACAATTGGTCAAGAGAAAAGGGGAACTGAGATTCAGAAGGGTTATACTTGAGGAGAACTAGGAAATCTAGCTAGAGCTCAATGGCCATTTAGCTTTATAACCTAGGGAAAGCACAATTTGAGTTAGAATCTCCAAGAGTCTTGCTTTTAATTTCTGTGCAAGAGATGTTAACTTTAAAAGGTGAGACTTTTAGCAAAATCTATTATACCATATTTTTAAGAAATATGTTTACTTATTGTTTGAGTTTGAGCTGTTAAAACATAAATATAGATTGGGTGGCTTAAACACCACATTTATTTCTCGCCATTTTGGAGGCTAAAAGGACCTCCAAAGGTCAAGGTGCCAGCAGATCTGGTGTCTATTAAGGGCTGGAGTCCTAGTGTCCAGACATCTGCCTTCTTATTGTATCCTCGCATGATGGAGAGAAATGAGAGAGACAGAAAATTCTCTCCAGTCTCTTCTTATAAAATAACTAATCCCATCTGAGAGCTCTACCCTCATGACCTAATTACTTCCCAAAGGCTCATCTCCAAATACCAACATATTGAGTTTAAATGTATGAATTTTAGGGGGACACAAACATTCGGTTCAAGAGACATATAATACACTATGTAATAGAAATAAAAAGTAAGTTTTTGTATAGAATGGAGTAGAAAGTTGCTCCCTCAATAGTAATGAGGAAAATCCAGATACATTACAAATACAATTTTAAAAAAATCTGTCAGAGGGCTGAGATAATAATAAAGATTATAAATCAAGTCACCTCAAATCCAAGGAGGGTGCCCCCCCCCCACACCGCCTGACCTCTTGCAAGGAGAGATGGAACACATATACTACCTTCACTGTGGCAGTTATAGTAGGATGAATGGCCACCCCACAAGAGGGAAGATGGATTTAGCTAAAATTGTATGGATTGTGAAAGGCTGATATTCAGCTAGTGTGGCAGTATAGACTTCCTGGGAGTCTCAGACCCAAGGGGCATTTGCAGCACCTTCACGGACTCTATACCATTTCTACCAAGTGTTCATGCAAAGCCATTATGTGTTGAACGTGAACTCAGGGCAGAGAACCAGGGCTGCTGGAAAAAGAGACAAAAAAACTCCCTTACTCCTGGGCAGGAAAGAGGGCTGAACCAATACTGATACCATTAGAAGTCTCCTGCTTCTATGGGAGGGACAGAAACATAGAAACATATGCTCTCAGAAAGCACCACCATGGACACAGGCAGAATTTGTCTACTGTGGAGAAGAGGGAAAGGAATATTGAGAAAACCCCACCTCAAGGCTCAGGCTCACTGGGCTTCTTTAGGATTGAGGCTCAGCCAGGGCAACAGGGCCCTCTCTCTGTTAGCCTAGCAAGCAGTGACAGCCTACTGCAGCCTATCCCTGAAGGAAGGACAAGAGGCTGGGGAGAGAGGCCTCTCTCTCTCACCCCTGTGGCAAAGTATAAAGGGATGACTGAAAGATGAGGATGAATCACAAATACTGAGAAAAACCTCATAGCAACCTCACCTCCCAGCCTAAACTCAGGGCATTCTTAGAACAATTTGATGCCTTATATAGAGCACTGAAGATATTCATACCAACAAGGAAATACACACTCAACTAAATAACTAAATTCTGACTAGATTGATACAGTCCCTCTTACTAAGTGACTAATAGATCTGTGCCCATTTATAGGTACAGGTACTATTTACCTCAGTCTTTTCTAAACAACACCATAGACTGGTCTAAAATATCTGTAATTACAATCCAAGATGACTGAGTGTGAAGACAAAACAGAATAAATATTTAAAGAAATCATAGTGTATTTTTTTCCAAAATAAAGACATTAAACCACATGTTCAAGAGATACCAAGAATCACAAGCAATAATTAAAATATATAGACACACACACATAGACTAGACACATCATATTCAAACTGCTAAAAACCAAAGATAAAATGAAAATCTTGAAGATAATCAGAGGGGGTTAAACACATTACATATGGAAGAACAAAGATAAAAATGACTGTATACAGCTCATCCAAAACTATGCAAGCTAGAAGAAAATTAAATAACATCTTTAAAGTTTTGAAAGAAAAACAAACGCTCTGTCAATTCTCAATTCAATGGCAGTGATAATTTCTTTCAGATGCAAAGGTAAGCTAAAGCATTTTTAAGACAATTTAAAGTTTAGAGAAGTCATTACCATCAGATTCATGCTAGAAGAAATATTAAAGAATGTCTTTCAGGCAGATGTGAGTTAGAAACATGCAACTACAAAAAGAAATGAAGAGTTCCACATATAGTAAAAAATTAAGGTAAATATTTTAAAATGTTCTTATTTTTACTTACTGAAAAAGATTAGTGATTATCTAAAGAAAAATGTTGCAGTATTTATAACATGTAAAATTAAAATGTATAACAACAATAACACAAAGATGGGAGAAAGGAATTGTAAGCATACTGTTATAAGGTTTGCACACTCTACTTGAAGTGCTGTGATATTATTTGAAGGTAGACTGTAATAAGTTACAATTGTATATTGCCCAGGAAAAGCACAAGGCAATTAGAAATAGATGTATGACTAAGTCATAGTGAAGATAAAGGAATCATTTAAAAAGTACCCAATCCAATAGTAGGTAGAAAAAGAGGAGAAAGAGGACAAAGAACAGATGAAAAAATAGAAAACAAAATCTAGTACGATGGTAGATTTAAATCTAACTATGACAATGATTATATTACATGATCCTAAGCACTCAAATTAAAAGACAAGAGTTTGCCAGAGTTGAGGAAGGCAGCAGGCAGGATTTACTTCAACGAACTCATTTCAAATATAAAGACATAGCTAGGCTAAAAGTAAAAGGAGTAAGAAAGATATACAGTACAAAATGAATCAAAACAATGCAAGAGAGACTGTGTTGATATTAAATAAATTAGATTTCAGAAAAAGGAGTATCTCCATAGAAGAAAGGAATAATACATAATGATAAAATGATTAATTTACCAAAAATGCATAGAAATCTTAAATGTATATGTGGTTGCCAGAGAGGCATAAAATACATGAGGCAAAAACTGTTAGACTTGAGGAGAAATAAACAAAAGCACAATGATTATTGAAGATTTCAACACTCTTATTTCAGTAACTGATTGAACAAATAGACAAAATATCAGTAATGACAAGAAAGAACTGAACAACCAAGTTTACCAAATTGGCATTTATGAACATTTATTCCAACAACAGAATGCACATTCTTTTCAAGTAAAAACAGAATATTCAACAGGATAGACCATATCCTGAACCATGAAGAAACCTCAACAAATTTAAAAGAATTAAAACCATACAAAGCATGTTCTCTATCCATATTACAATTAAATTAAAAATCAATGAGAAATCTATCTGGATAATTCCTAAATATTTGGAAGTTAAACAACATACTTCTAAATAAGTCTTTGGTCAAAGTTGAAGTCATGAAGAAAATTGGAAAGTATTTTAAATGGAATGAGAATGAATAAGTGTATTAATTTGATTTGGGCATACCTGAATTTGAGAGAGACATTTAAAGTGTTGCTTCAAGAGAAATTGATAGCTTTAAATGTTTATGCCTGTATTCAATAAAGTCTCAAATCAGTGATTTAAGCTTCTACATTAAGAAGTAGAAAAATAAGAGCAAATAACGACCCCCTCCCGAAAGCAGAAGTAATTTGTTACAGAAATTAATAAAATTGAAGAATGAAAACAAAAAGCAATAAAGTCACTGAAATCAAAAGCAAGTGCTTTGAGAAAATTAATAAAATTGATAAATCTTTACACTAGAATTTTTAAACCTTGACATAACTGAAATTTCGGGCTAGGTAATATTTTCTTTTTCAAGGGCTGTCCTACATAGGATATTTGGCAGCATCTCTGACCTTTACCCATTACATGCCTGTGGCATCCTTCCAAACTTGTGGGATGATTAAGCATATCTCCAGACATTGTCACGTGTTCCTCGGAAGGCACTGTTGCCCCCAGTTTAGGACCACTTCTCTAGACAGATTGATCTGAAAAAAAAGTATACTTAAATGACCAATATCAGAAATGAAAGATGGGTCACCATTAAAGATCATACTAATATTTAAAAGATAATAAAGGAAATATATGAACTATTTATGGCAATAAACATCTTACATGAAATGAACAAATTCTTTGAAAGACACAAACTACCAAAGATCACTAAATAAGAAAAAGAGAATCTGAGTAGTCCTATTTCTACTCAAGAAAACCAGTGGTCCAGATTACTTCACTGAAAAGTTCTACCGAACATTTAAAGAAGAAATAATTCTTCTACATATACTTTTGCAGAAAATAGGAGATTAGAAAACACTTCCCAATGCAATTTTCTATGATCTTTTTGGAAAAACCAGCTAAAGACATCACAATTAAACTACAAACTATATTGGTCATAAAGAGAGGATACAAAAATCCTCACTAAAATATTAGCCAACTAAAACCAGCAGTATATTAAACAGATAAACATCATGAAAAAGTAGGGGTTATTCTCAGGATGTAAAGTTGATTTGACATTTGAAAATCTATCAATGCAATTTACTGTGTTGATAAAAAAGAAGAAAAATTATATTACTAATCTCAGTAGATTGAAAAAAACTTTTGACAAATTCAACGTCCGTTCATGAAATTTAAAAAGATTCTCAGAAAACTAAAAGTGGAAGAGAACATCCTCAAGCTGATAAAAGGCATCTATAGAAGTCCTATATCTAACATCATACTTGATAGTGAAAGATGGAATACATTCTTCTTAAGATTAGGAATGTTGCAAAGATGTTTGCTTTTACCTCTCCTACTTAACCTTGTTATTTCTATCCAGTGCAACAAGACAAGACAAATGAGTACAATATTTGCAGACCGGAAAAGAACTAAATTGTCTCTATTCACAGATATTATGATTGTCTAAGTAGGAAACCTCAAAAATCTATGAAAAAAGAGTTTAGGATATAAAATTAACTGATTTTTATATACTAGTAATAAAAATTTGAAATTATTTTACAACACTACCATTTATAATAGCATCAGAAACATAAAATACTTTGTAAATATAGCAAAATATCTACAAGATTTGAATACTGAAAACTTTAAAACCCTAAGCAGGGAATCAAAGAAGATTGAAATAAATGGAGAGATTTACTATGCTCACATTTAGAAATATTGAGTTTGGAAAGCTCAATATTGTATCCCCATATGTTGATCTATATTCAGGGTTTTTTCTTGTAGAAATTTACAAGTAAATATTAAAATGTATATGGAAAAGCAAAGGAATTAGAACAGCCGAAAATTTTTGTAAAAGAACAAGTTGGAACATTCAAACTATCAGATTTCAAGACTCACGCTAAATCTATAGTAATCAGGACAGTGTTGTCAGTGAAAGAACAAACACACAGATAAATGGAACAGAATAGAACACTGAGAAATAGAATCATACAATTGATTTTCAACAAAGGGATCAAGGCATTTTAAGGTAGAAAAATTATCTGTCCAGCAACTGGTTTCAGCATAATTGAACCTCCAATTGGAAAAAGAGAAAAAATAACTTAGATTCCTATCTTACCACATGTGTGCAAATGAACCCATAGTGGATCACAGAAAAAAAATGTAAAGCTTAACCCTATAAAACTTTCATAAAAAGGAAAGAAGAGCTGGGTGTGGTGGCTCATGCCTGTAATCCCGGCACTTTGGGAGGCCAAAGCAGAAGGATCTGTTGAGGCCAGGAGTTCAAGACCAGCCTATTAAAAAACTTATCTGGACATGGTGGTGCATACCTGCAATCCTAGATACTCAGGAGGCTGAGGTGGAAAGATCCCTGGATCCCAGGAGTTCAATGCTGCAGTGAGCTATAATTGTGTTACTGCACTCCAGCCCAGGTGACAAAGAGAGATCCTTTATCTGAAAAAACAGCAACAACAACAAAAAACAAAACAAAACAAAAAACAAAGAAGACAATCTGTGGAACTTTGTATTAGGCCAGGATTTATTTATTAGATAGGACACAAAAAGCATGAATCATAAAAGAAAAAAATACGTTAAGAAAATAAAAAACACACCCCAAAACTGAACTGGGAAGGAATTGAATACCTGAATAATGAACTCTGAAATTGAGTCAATAGTAAATTGCCTACCAAACAATAAAAGTCCAGGACCAGACAGATTCACAGCTGAATTCTACCAGATGTACAAAGAAGAGATCATACCATTTTTGCTGAAACAATTCCAAAAAGCTGAGGAGGAGGGACTCCTCCCTAACTCATTCTGTGAGGCCAGCATCATTCTGATACTAAAACCTGGCAGAGACACAACAACAAAAAATTCTTAATTGATGTGAGATGGTATCTCAATGTGGTTTTGATTTGCATTTCTCTAATGACCAGTGATGAGCATTTTTCTTATGTTCATTGGCCTCATATATGTCTTCTTTTGAAAAGTGTCTGTTAATGTCCTTCACCCACTTTTGAATGGGTTTGTTTGTTTTTTTCTTGTAAATCTGTTTTAGTTCTTTGTAGATTCTGGTTATTAGCCCTTTGCCAGATGGATAGATTGCAAAAGTTTTTCCCCATTCTGTTGATTGCCAGTTCACTCTAACTCACTTTTCTTATATTCCTTTCCTTGGCCTTTAAAGATCACTTCACTGGAAAGAAATCGAAAAGTTATTAGTTATTATTTCTGGGGTTGGACCACAGGATTAAATAATTTTTTTCTTTGTATATTTTTGTATTTTCCAATGTTATTATGATTACCATGTATTATTTTTATAATCAGAAACACTTATTAAAATAATACAGTACCCCAAATTACCTTAAGATTAGTATTTGAAGATATCTGACTTTCTGGAGCTCCACACACAGAGTCGCTCACTTTCTTGCAGCCAACTGTCTAATTTAGGTTGCTTCTTAAGGGACTAACAGATGTTGGTCACCAGGAAGCTCTGAAGCAGAAACAGTTACCTCAGCTGAGCTGTGGTGATAGTGAAAGTGTCTTTCTGACTTGAACAAAATATGTCTTCACCCACAATGTACACAATCTGCATGAAACATGGCTTGTCTTATGTTCAAACACATACACCTACTTAAGCACAAATAAAAAAATTTCCAATAAGATCTAGGTTGCATTTTCTGTAATATGTGTGGGCCATTCATAGCTCAAGCTTTTTTCCCTACCTCACATCAAGTTTAAATAGAATTCACAGAGATGATAGGCACATTTTAAAAATAACATCTCTAATGAAAGACAAAATGCATAGAATATTTTAAAGCTGTCTTTTCTATTGTGAAAGTATCACAACAAGAATCTAGATAAACTAGAAGTGCTATATATCTACATATCTCTATCTCCTTTTATCTATCTATCTATCTATCTATCTATCTATCTATCTATCTATATCTAACCTATCACCACATATGTTCCTACTACTCAGGAATAAGGTGCTATTAATATTTCAGAGTAGTTCTTTTAGGTATTTCTGTGTGTGTATGTATGTATGTATGTATCTATCTGTCTGTCTGTCTGTCTGTCTATCTATCTAACTAATCTATCCCTGTCCATATCCCTACTAGTCAGGAATAAGCTGCTGTTAACGTTTCAGAGGATTTCTTTCAGGTATTTTTCTTTATGCATAAACACTACCACATGTATTTAAAGCTGTTGTATCTTTGTATAATCGCTTTAGTACTTCCATTGGTAAAACAAAACTGCAGCTGTGTTCCACTGTCTACCCCGCTACTCGGGGTATTTGGAAGCTGAAATTTCGTCTTATCACATTCTTTTATTACTAGAATTAGCCAATGCGTTATAAGACACAACTCGGTAAGGCCATGTGCCCTTTTATTTATTTTGTTTTCCCAGCAATTTGCTAATTTCCCCATATTTCCTGAGCTCCTTTTCAGTTTCTCTCATGTAGTTATTAAACCTATGATTGAAAATAAGAGGGCATTATTGTTAACAATCTTGCTGCCTCATTGTGACTAATCCCATCCATAAATGAAGTGTTTTCTATTTAAACAGAATTCATGAGACATAGTGTTTCTATTCCTTTTGAATTTCATTTTAGTTTTTAAACAGAGCTCCTTCTTGATATTTTTCTCTTTTTGTCCTTCTATTCCTTTATATCTCTTGATTCTTTTTTCTTACCTATTTCATATCTATAGAAATTGCTCTAAAGTTTTAGAACCACTCTATAGTACTAAGATATTAACACTACATAAAAAGTGAGATTTTTAGATGAATGCAATCTGGACATAAGTATTGAGAGATATAAAAAAGGTTTCCTTATAAACATGTACTTTCTAAATTAGCTCTTTTGAGTAAAGATGCATTGGAAATGTAAATCACTACATTCTGTTTGAAAGAATTCCATTTCACTTCTGAACCAAAGCAACATTTACCTTTATCATTGAGGACAGACAAAGGCCTATACGATGATTCATTTCATGACCTTCAAAAAGAAAAAGTCAAGTGTGCCACCTTGTAATAAAATGGGAGAGCAATGAGACAGCTCTTATTACTACCTTGAAGGTCAGCAACCACAATAAAATAAACATTATTATTCGTGATTTAATTTTTTTTTAACAGAAACCAAATAGACATAGGAAGAGCCTAGAACACAAATTGTATATTAAAGTGAGAAGAAATGCATGTCTCATTTTAAAACTAGAATTTTTCTTCAGATAGGAGCATCTGTCAAGCGGGGGCTATGTGGGATCCACAGTGTTGGAAATTCCCTCCTTTAGTGATTATGTTTTAGTCAGGGTTAAACAACAGAGAAGCCAATTAAGGACATCTCTTACTTCTCTGAATTGTTAGGTAAGGTTTCCAGAACCAATGTAGATGGAGAATTAATGAAGTTAAACAGATTTTTAAAATTCAGACCTTCTAGCAATACAATAACCTTTCCCAGAAGTAATAATGGGAATCTGTTTTTTGGGAGACAGTCTTGAAGTTTGTCATTTCAGCTCCTAACTACTACATATTTTTTAAAATTGTATGAAACAATAACTGCTACCATTACTGCCAAATCAGCCTGAGATCTATCTGTTTTTATACATCTGACTTGGATTCTTAGATAAATGAGGATAACTTGGGGACTGATCATTCCTCAGATTCTGGAATTAATACTCTTTTTGAACATGGAGAAATCTGAAGCTTCTTCCACCTGGGACATAGGTATATTCCAGAAGAACAGGAGCTTTGCTAGATGGGGAGGAAAGTCAAAGGCTAAACATCCTTTAACAGTGTTCAGAATTATTGTCAGTGAAGAAGGGAAGGACGATGTGTGTCAGTCATGGTCCAGTGAGTAACAGGTGGCCCCCAAAAGCAATTTAATATGCTTTTATTAAATTTTCCAACAGAGGAAACAGAGGAAGGTGAGGTGATTCAGAAATTACAAACTACAGGAAGCCACTTCTTTGTCTGGAGAGTCAAAGGGAAAAGTGGATTCACTTGAGCCCTGAAGCCGGGGCCACCCACGCAAGCTGAGACCACCAGTCAGCTACCCAGAAGGAGGTGGGTCCAAGAGGGAAGGACTGCCTGGCAGGAGTTGGAACCACTGAGGAGAGTCAAGCTCTCACAAAGGTGATGACTGAAGCAAAGAGAGGGGAGAGGGAGAATTACCCTAGATTCTCATCTCTGTCCACACTTTTCCTTTGCCAGAGCCTCCTCCTGCCCAGCCTCACAGAAAAGAAGTTCCAAAGAGAGCCTGGATAATGTAAAATGCAGTGGTCAGAACAGAAGAGGGCCATGAAAAACACCTTAACTGAAGGAAAACAGACACATGACCAACTCATCCTAGCTAAGAGGGCTCTCACCCAAACTGTTCCCAGGCCAGATTTTGGATACTGTCTAAAGTTTATCCATGAGGAAGACTTAAACCTGAAAGACAAAGATTAACTTCTGCATTACCAGAAAGTATGAGCCACAAGACTCAGGTTATTTAATTCGTGGTGATCAATAAAGGGAAATAATTTTTCTACTTGGGGCTAAAAGCAATTTGGATCTTTAAGGAATAGTTTTGAGGTCAGTGGCCAAGCAGGAGCAGCAAGAGAGAACCGTCTTGGGAACAAGTGGAGACGAGGAGGGAAAGATGAAGGTGGAAGAGAGGTCAGAGGCTCCCGCTATGGAGAGGCTCAGCCTTAGCAGAGGGGACAGTCTTAAGGCACACAGGAAAGGCATCCACGTGCAGCCCCTGAAGTCTGCAGGCAAGGAAGTTTAACAGGATTTCTTGGACCTGCTGACATAAAATGGCAGAGATAGAACCAGCCTTTGGAAAGTAGAGGACAGTCACTGAAACCTAGGGAAATAAAGGCTTCATTAGTAGGACACACATTTTATATATATGGTAATAATAAGATAGTTGCTAGTGTCTATGGAGAACTTAGGTTTTGGGCATGGTGTTAATTAGTAAAGCATCTCATTTAATTCTCACAACAATCTTGCAGAGTAGGCTCTCTTCTTATCACTTAATAGATCAAGATAGTAAAGACTAAAGTCAGGGCCCATAGCTGGTAAGAGGTAGAATAGAATCTGACCGTGGGCCATCTGACTTTAGAGGCTTCTTGTTCAGCCATCATTCTGTGTTCTCCCACTAGATAATCTTTGTGGTGTGATGACACAATTTCATCAGTCTTAAGACTAGCCATACTTTAAGTTCTCTATAGGGATAAATTTAAAAGATTTTCTAGGGCAAGCCTAATAACAGAAAGAAAGCTAAGTTTCTCAAGAAGCATGTATTCCTCCCAAAGGATAAAACAAACATATATCAACCGACACCCCCTGAAATGGTATTTTGGCCCTCATTCAAGCTGGCCAGGTGCCATCCATCTGGCTATGCATCCTGTTTGACTTACTCAGTAATTTGACTCATTGAAGCTGTGTGCATCACAGCTTACTACTTGGGAGCCCTCTTAAGAACAAAAATAAAAACTCTGTGCAGATGTGACCAAGCTGATGAAAAGCAAGGAAGTTTCTAGTTAGAAAGTACCATCAACCCATTCTCATACCATCTGAACTGATAATGCTGGAAAGGAAAACTTTCATGTTACTTAATAGGATGAGCATTTCTTCCTGAGGAATCCAGTCTCCAGTAAAATGACAGAGATTCTGGAGATAAGCCCGCATGGCCCAAACTTCATCTCTTGCTTATCTTAACGTAGCTGAGATTTAGAAATTCTGTTTCTGAAGCAAAGAATAATATAAAAGATTAGCAGCCAAATTTCAGCCAGTAATAGGATGTTCTGAAACTGCTCTTTTATTTGGAGGAAAACCCAGAAAACGTTTTACTGTGCTTTGTACCAAAGTCATGTATGATAAATTACATGACACATTAGCTCCTCATGGGTGAAGTGGAACCAAACTACCCATGTCTTAACCTTGATTTTTCCAGCTAACTATAAGGATTTATTAGCTAAGATATAAAAATATAAATCACAAAAGAAAAAAATGGTAAATTGGGATCCACCACAGCATCTTTTGTTCTGTAAAAAGACATTTTTAGGAAAATAAAAAGCAAGCCACACATTGAAAGAAAGTATTTGATAACTACCTACCAAATAAAGGTCTGGTACAAAGAATATGTAAAGAACTCTCACAACCCAATAATAAGAAAACAACTTCATTTTTTAAAATGGGCAAATGATTTGAATAGACTCTTCCCCAAAAGATATATTTAGATGACTGTCAAACAAACAAACCTATAAAATAATATTTAATATTAGCAGTCATGGAAAATGCATATTATAATCACAATGAGAGATGATAACTCACCAATTAGAATGACAAATATTAAAAATATGATGATCCTAAGTGCTTGCAATAACATAGAGCAAGTGGAATGTTTGTATGTTGCTCATAGGAATGCAAGATTTTGCTGCCACTTTGGAAAACAATCTGGAAGTTTCTTTTAAAGTAATACATACATTTACCATATGATATGGTTTGTGTCCCCACCCAAATCTCATCTTGAATTGTAGCTCCCACAGTTCCCACATGTTGTGGGAAGAACCTGGTGGGAAGTAATTGAATCATGGGGTTGGGTCTTTCCCATGCTATTCTTGTGATAATGAATAAGTCTCATGAGATCTGATGGTTTTATAAAGGGGAGCTTCCCTGTGCAAGTCTCAAATATTGCCCAGACTTTCCATTGCCCTGTCTCTGATATGTATTTATTAACAGCATGAAAACAGACTAACACAGTAAATTGGGACCAGTAGAGTAGGGCACTGCTGAAAAGATACCTGAGAATGTGGAAGCGACTTTGGAACTGGGTAACAGGCAGAGGTTGGAACAGTTTGGAGGGCTTAGAAAAAGAGGAAAATGTGGGAAAGTTTGGAAATCCCTAGAGACTTGTTGATTGCCAAAATAGTGATAATGATATGGACAATGAAAGCCAGGCTGAGGTGATCTCAGATGGAGATGAGGAACTTGTCAGGAACTGGAGCAAAAGTGATCCTTGTTATGTTTTAGCACAGAGACTAGTAGCATTTTGCCTCTGCTCTAGAGATCTGTGGAACTTTGAACTTGAGAGAGATGATTAGGGTATTTAGTGGAGGAAATTTCTAAGCAGCATAGCATTCAAGAGGTGACTTGGGTGCTATTAAAAGCATTCAGTTTCAAAAGGAAAACAAGATAAAAGTTCAGAAAATTGACAGCCTGACAAAGTGATAGAAAAGAAAATCCCATTTTCTGAGGAGAAATTCAAGCTGGCTGCAGAAATTTGCATAAGTAACGAGAAGCCAATGTTAATCCCCAACACATGGGGAAAATGTCTCCAGAGCATGTCAGAGACCTTTGTGGCAGCCCCTCTCATCACAGGCCTGGATGCCTAGAAGGAAAAAATGGTTTTTTGGACTGGGCCTAGGGCCCTCTGCTGTGTGCAGTCTAGGGACTTGGTGCCCTGCATCCCAGCAGCTCCAGCCATGACTAAAAGGAGCCAAGGTACAGCTTGAGCCATGGCTTCAGAGGGTACAAGCCCAAGCCTTGGTAGCTTCCATGTGGTATTGAACCTGTGGGTGCACAGAAGTTAAGAATTGAGGTTTGGGAACCTCTACTTAGATTTCAAAGGCTGTATGGAAATGCCTGGATGCCTAGGCAGGAGTTTGCTGTAGGGGCAGGATGCTCATGGAGAACTTCTGCTAGGACAGTGTGGAAGGGAAATGTGGGGTGGGTGCTGCCACACAGATTCCCCACTGGAGGGGTTGCCCAGTAGAGCTGTGTGCAGAAGGCCACCATCCTCCAGCCAGAATATTGGATCCACTCACAGTTTGTACGATGAGCCTGGAAAAGCTGCAGACACTCAATGCCAGCCCATGAAAGCAACTGGCAGGGAGGCTGTATCCTGCAAAGCCACAGGGGTGGAGCTTCCGAAGACCATGGGAACACACCTCTTGCATCAGCATGACCAGGATGTGAGGCATGGAGTCAAAGGAGATAATTTTGGAGTTTTAAGGTTTGACAGCCCTGCTGGATTTCAGACTTGCATGGGGCCTGTAGCCCCTTTGTTTTGGCTGATTTCTCCCATTTGGAATGGCTGTATTTATCCAATGCCTATTCCCCCATTTTATCTATAAAGTAACTAACTTGCTTTTGATTTTACTGGCTTATAGGTGGAAGGAACTTGCCTTGTCTCAGATGAGACTTTGTACTGTGGACTTTTGAGTTAATGCTGAAATAAGACTTTGGGTGACTGTTGGGAAGGCATGATTGGTTTTGAAATATGAGGACATGAGATTTGGGAAAGCTAGGGGTGGAATGATATGGTTTGGCTATGTCTCACCCAAATCTCATCTTCAATTGCAGATCCCACAATTTCCACACGTTGTGGGAGGGACCTAGTGGGAGATAATTGAATCATAGGGGTGGGTCTTTCCTGTGCTATTCTCATGATAGTGAATAAGTCTTACAAGATCTGATAGTTTTTTAAAGGGGAGTCTCCCTGCACAAGTTCTCTTATCTTGTCTGCTGCCATGTGAGATGTGCCTCTTACCTTCTGCCATGATTATGAGGCCTCCCCAGCCATGTGGAACTGTGAGTCCATTAAATCTCTTTCTTTTGTAAATTTCCCAGTCTTGGGTATGTCTTTATCAGCAGCATGAAAACTGATTAATACACCATATGAGTGTCATATTCAGAGTGCAACAGGGCTTTTGATCAATGTAAGTTAGGGTAGGGGGTGCTATAGCAGTGAAGTGGGAAGTGTTAGTACTCCACCACTATGGAAAAACTCAAAGCTTGTAGCTTATCAGCAGAGAATCTGCACCTGCCATTCTTTTTGTATACGTATGTGATGCTATTGACCAAGAATGACAGGGAAGTACAGTTTTTATGTTAATGTATTCAACTGGACATATAATTCATTAGGTCACCTCCTTGCTATGTCAGCCCTATATTATAATTTATATTGGAGTTTGACTTATTTAATAAGAAGTTCTTATTGAGCACTCTTAGTGTGTAGATCACTTTAATGGGTACTACAGGAAAGAAAATAAAAGACAACTTTAGATTTCTTTAGAATTTATACTAACTCTATTGCATACTGACTCTGCACTATAAAATAGTGCTGAGGGCTGTTTGTAGAGCATCCCATTTATTCTTCACAACAGTACCATCATCTCCATCTCCATTTACTATATGAGGAAACTGAGGTTCAGCACAGATGACTAGTAAGCCTAATAGTCCCTCTTAGGAGGGATCTCTTAGGAGAGATCATGCTACTGACTCCAGCCTGGGTGATAGAACAAGACACTGTCTCAAAATAAAAACAAAAATAAACAAACAGAAAAACCTCAGGACCCCATTCTCCTTATGCCTGGAGGCTGAGTCATGTAACACCCCTTCCAAATGAATGGCTGATACTAGCATCATGCACAGCCAGATCCCCAGGAAAAGATAAAAGGCCTCAGGCATCTACAAAAGACTGGCCCCACAGAACATTCACAGGAAAATTCTTTTCTTGCTCCCCATAAATAAGGGCATGCCAATTATAACTTGAGGTCTGTAATCTAAGTCCAGCTTCTAAAACTAAAATCTGTCTGATTCCACACTGACAATGTCCATTGCAAGCTTATCTTCCCAGGTGCAGAACAAAGACAAGGCCAGATCAATCATTCCTCTACTTACTCAGAGACATCTGCATAATTGATTCTTCCTTTACTCCCTTTTTCTCTTCAAACATTCACCTTATTCTATGTACACAAGAATATAACCTTGTGAGAATTTAGTTAGTGCCTAGTAAATATATAAATTTATAAGAAGACTTATGTTCACCTTACTGCCTACTCGTCTCTCTTTCTACATATCTTCTCTCATTTAAGGAAATGTACAAATACTAAATACCCTGAAAACTTTTTCAGAAAAGCAGCCACAGATGCAACTATGGCTTGAGATTTTCCCTGGATATAACCTAATGCTGGCTTAATCAAATTCAGTTGATTGATATCTTTGCTTCAGCCACTCATTTTTATTTTCATCTACATATTGTATCCATTGTATATTACTGTAAACTGAAATGTACTCACTGTTGCTAATGTAAACAAAAATGTATCTGAGACAAATCTCAATCAGTTCAGAGGCTTATTTTGCCAAGCTTAAGGACATGCCCATCATGCAGCCTCAGGAGGTCCTGATGACATGTGATCAAGGTGGTTGGGCTACAGTACAGTTTTATACATTTTTAGAGAGACTTAAGACATCAATCAATACATGTAAGATATACATTGGTTCTGTCCAGAAAGGCAGATGGGACAACTCAAAGCCAGAGGGGGAAAAGGGGGTGGGTGGGGTTGGTGGGAGAGCTTCCAGGTCATAGGCAAGTTCAAAGATTTCCTGATTGGCAATTGATTGGAATCAATAGAAGAGAGTGTCTGGGTTAAGATAAGGGATTTTGGAGACCGAGATTCTTGTTATATGGATAAAGCCTCTGAGTAGCAGAATAAATTTTAAATGTTCCTTATCAGGCTTAAAAAGTTGCCAGACTCTTAGGATCAGGGAAAAGACTGAGAAAGGGAAGGGGATTCTCTACAGAATACAGATTTTTCCCCACAAAAGACAGCTTTGCAGGGCCATTTCAAAATATGTGAAAAAAAAATATTTTGGGGTAAAGTCTTATTCTATTTCTTTCAGGGCCTGCTATCTGTTATGTGATGCTATACTAGAATCGGGCTGGAATTTGGTGTCTTATTGCTACAGAAATTTTGTTTGGTCAGTCTTAAGACCTCTACTTCAATG
>CAUYLG010050315.1:0-58869 GCA_963573385.1 Cacajao melanocephalus
GGACCTCTGGTCCTCAATCGAGTTCCTCTGCGAAGAACGCACCAGAAATTTGTCATTGCCACCTCAACCAAAATTGATATCAGCAATGTAAAAATCCCAAAACATCTTACTGATGCTTACTTCAAGAAGAAGAAGCTGCGGAAGCCCAGACACCAGGAAGGTGAGATCTTCGACACAGAAAAAGAGGTAAGTTTCTACTTGTCATCTCTTGTGTTAGCACTGGCCCTTCTACCTGGGAGTGAAAATAAACAGGCCTAAGCATTGTTGCACAAAAAGAAGAAAAATGAAAGGTTAAATAATGAGGAATACTGGGAAATACTTAGTATTCCAGATTTTTTTTTAATTTTTTATTTATTTATTTATTTATTTTTAGACTGAGTTTCACTCTTGTTGCCCAGACTGGAGGGCAATGGTGCAATCTCACTGCATCCTCTGCCTCCTGGGTTCAAGCAATTCTTCTGTCGCAGCTTCCTGAGTAGCTGGGATTACAGGCTCCCGCCAACACGGCCAGCTGATTTTTGGTATTTGTAGTAGAGACAGGGTTTCACCATGTTGACCAGGCTGGTCTCAAACTCCTGACCTCAGGTGATCCACCTGCCTCCTTCCCAAAGTGCTGGGATTATAGGCGTTAAGCTGCCTTGCCCGGCCCCAGATTCTTCTGAATTGAGTAGTTCTTTTTAGCAGGCTGGGAGCTCAACTTAGAATCCTGAGGTTTTCGTGGAATTGTGTGGGAATTAACTGCTACCATTGTATTGAGAATATATCCTTCCTTATCCTTGATGTGTACTAAAGCGTACAAAAGCATAAGAGCTGTTTTTATTACATTAAAAACAGGTTGTATTTCACATCGTTCCAAGGAAAGGATTGTCAGAATTTGCCTTTAATGTTTGCTAAATATTCTTGGGGATTAGTACTTGTGAGACAGGACTCCTTAGTTGACTTACAAGTAATTTGGTAAGTGCCTGTTTTAAAATGTTTAATTTTCTTTTTATTTAGAAATACGAGATTACAGAGCAGCGCAAGATTGATCAGAAAGCTGTGGACTCACAAATTTTACCAAAAATCAAAGCTATTCCTCAGCTCCAGGGCTACCTGCGATCTGTGTTTGCCTTGACAAATGGAATTTATCCTCACAAATTGGTGTTTTAAATATCCTAATAATCTAATTAAATAACTGATATACCTTTCGTTTGTGTCTTTTTTGAAAATTTTTGGTTTTTAAAAAAAATTCTTACCTGCCTGAAGGTATGGTTTGACCATGCTAGCTCACCTGGGGGTTTTCCTTTGTAGAGAATGGTTTGGAAGGGAGTGATGTCTACAAGAGAGCTTGTTTGTTGGCTTTGCATCCGTGTTCTTGGCTTCAGATTCATTCTTAGTGCTTAGCTAGTAACTTTTTCACTTCCCCTCTACCAATCTAAAGCAGTAGCATTTTTCCATTCATCCCTGAAGAAGTCAGTGCTAAACTGTACACGGATGAGAGAATACCAACTACTTGGACAACAAACTTCCATTTCTTCCCCATGTGCTCAATTCTCAACTCCTCCCCAATAATTATGAGGCCATGCTTTGTTTCCCAAGCTGGTGCAGTGGCTATTCATGAGCACATTTACCACATACTATGCCCCCAATTCCTGTTGCCCGGCTAGTTCTCTCCTGAGCTCTAGCTATCCTCTCACGTAGGCCTCTCAAAGTATGGGGATTATGCATACATGCCACTGTACACTGCCATATTTGTGCATCTTAATTTTGGCAAATGTCCCAAACACTCTTCCAAGTGTTACACCAGTTTATTTGCTCTAGTAATGTATGAGAGTACCCACGTTCTCATAAGTGGGTTCTCAAACTTGGGTTTCTGCCAATAGATGAAAAAATGGGCTGGGTGTGCTGGCTTCCACCTATAACCCCCACATTTTGGGAGGGAGGGCCAAGAGGATCACTTGAGCCTAGGAGGTCCAGGCTGCAGTGATTTACTGCACACCAACCAGGGTGACAGACACTGTCCAAAGAAAGGTCACGGTGGCTCACACCTGTAATCCCAGCAACTTTGGAAGTCCGAAGCTGGCAGATCACCTGAGGTCAGGAATTAAAGACCGGCCTGGCCAACATGGTGAAACCCCATCTCTACTAAAATACAAAAAAAAAAAAATTAGCCAGGCGTGATGGCAGGTGTCTATAATCCCAGCCACTTGGTAGGCTGAGGAAGGAGAATCGCTTGAACCTGGGCAGCAGAGGTTGCAATGAGCCGACCTAACACTGCACTCCAGCCTGGGTGACAGAGCAAGACTCAAGGAATCTGGAAGATTTTGTTTACATGGGTTATTTACATATTTATATTCACCATATTAAAACTGAAAGGTTATTAGAACATTTTTAAATGACATGTTTATATAAATAACTTTTATTAAAAACAAATTTGGGCCAGACACAGTGGCTCACACCTGTAATCTCAGTGCTTTGGGAGGCTAAGGAAGGAGAATTGCTTGAGCCTAGGAGTTGAAGATCAGCTTGGGCAACAGCAAGATCCTGTCTACAAAAAATAAGCACAGCCTGATGGTATGCACCTGTGGTTCTGACTACTTGGGAGGCTGAGATTGGGGGATGGCTTGAGTCTGGGGTTGGAGTCTGCAGTAAGCTGTGATCGCACCACTGCACTCCAGCCTGGGCAACAGCAAGACCCTGTCTCTCAAAATTTTTCCAAAACAAATTACGAGGACAATGGTTTTACATTCCTGTAAATGTCCACCATGTTTGGCTTCATAGGAGACAGATTCTCATATCTGCTTCTGCATTCAGTCTCTTGCAATATCACATTATATATTACACTTCCGGAAAACTCCATTCTACACTTAAAAGGACAATGGCTTAACAGTAGTATGACAACTTTTTTTTTTTAATTCAGAATCTTCTTGTCACCCAGGCTGGAGTGCAGTGGTGCAGTCTTGGCTCACTGCAACCTCCGCCTCCCGGTTCAAGCGATTATCCTGCCTCGGCCTCCCTAGTAGCTAGGATTACAGGCCTGTGCCACCATGCCCAGCTAATTTTTGTATTTTTAGTAGATGTGGGGTTTCACCATGTTGGTCAGGCTGGTCTCGAACTCCTGACCTTGTGATCCACCCGCCTCGGCCTCCAAAAGTGCTGGGATTACAGGCATGAGCCACCACACCTGGCTGACAAATTGTTTTAATTTCACAGGTCCCTTTTTTAAGGATCTCTGGGACATCTAAGGATCCCTAGATTCTACTTTGAGACTCACTGCACTAGCCTCTGCATTGTTTCAAAGGTGGAATCAAACAGATTCCACCCATTTTGTTTTGACCAATAAAATTTGGCATAAGTAATGTGGACCATCCAAGCCTAGGCCTTGTGCACCTGCCTTTCGTTCCTGGGACACTGCCGCGGCCATGCGTAGAAGCTAGGGCTAGCCTCCCTGAGGGTAGATGAGGCCATGTGGAGAGAAAGGCCCAGTCAGGAGTCAGCTTCAACCACAAGCTATGTGAGTGAGGCCAACCAGTCACAGTCAAACCTCCAGATGCCTGCAGCCACATGAATGACCCCAGGCAGGACCAGCAGAACTGCTCAGCAGAGCCCAACCCAAAATGCTGACCCACAGAATTATAAGCACATAAAACAGTTGTTTTAAGCCACTGTTTTTTGCTTTTTGTTTTGTTTTTTTGAGACAGAGTCTTGCTCTGTTGCCCAGGCTGGAGTGCAGTGGTGCTCTCTTACTGCTCTTTCAGTTTTTTTTTTTTTGAGATGGAGTTTTGCTCTTGTCATCCAGGCTGGAGTGCAATGGCACAATCTTGGCCCACTGCAACCTCCACCTCCCAGGTTCAAGTGATTCTTTTGCCTCAGCCTCCTGCATAGCTGGGATTACAGGTGCCTGCCACCACTCCCAGCTAATTTTTTTTTTTGTATTTTTAATACAGACAGGGTTTCACCATGTTGGCCAGGCTGGTCTGGAACTCCTGAACTCAAGTGATCGTCCTGCCTCGCCCTCCCAAAGTGCTGGGATTACAGGCATGAGCCACCATGCCTGGCAAGTGTCTTTATTTTCTTTTGCTTAGCCACATTAGCTCACTTTCTAAAAGCACATATACTGCTTTTATAACAAAAGATTATTGTTATTTTAAAAAGCAAATTGCAGAAACTTATGTAAAATACAACTTCTAAAAAAGTATATGTGGGAGTGTATATTCAGGGCAACTCGAATCTATGCTCCCAGGGGGAATAAAGAAAAGAAAAAATATGTAAGTTTAGTTTTACAACTATATAAAAATATGTGTGCATAAATACAATAGTTAAAAAGGAATACAATTTATGCATATGAATTGAAAACATGTCTACACAAAACCTGCACATAATTGTTTATAGCAGCTTTATTAATAACTGCCAAAATTTAGGAGCAATTAAGATGTCCTTCAACTAGTGAATGGATAACCTGTGGTATATCTATACACTGGGACATCATTTAGTGATAAAAAGAAATGAGCTATCAAGCAACAACATACATGGAGAACTTTAAATACATATTACTTTTTTTTTTTTTAGTAGAGACTGGGTTTCACTATGCTGGCCAAGCTGGTCTCAAACTCCTGACCTTGTGATCCGCCCACCTCGGTCTCCCAAAGTACTGGGATTACAGGTGTGAGCCACCACGCCCAGCCTTAAATACGTATTGCTAAGAGAAAGCAGCCCATCTGAAAAGGGCTTTTTTTAAAAATATGGAACACTCAGTCAGCCGAGGTGGCTCATGCCTGTAATCCCAGCACTTTGGAAGGCCGAAGTGGGTGGATCACCTGAGGTCAGGAGTTTGAAACCAGCCTGACCAATATGGTGAAACCTCATCTCTATAAGAAAAATAAAAAATAAAAAATTAAAATTAAAAAAATATTACGGAACACTTCACACATTTGCGTGTCATCCTTGCACAGGGGCCATGCTAATCATCTCTGTATTGTCAGTTTTACCGTATGTGTTGCCAAAGCGAACACTTTTTTTTTTTTTTTTTTTTTTTTAGACAGGGTTTTGCTCCGTCACCCAGGCTGGAGTGCAGTGGTGAGTTATCAGCTCACAGTAACCTCTGCCTCCCGGGTTCCGAATAGCTGGGATTACAGGCGCCCACCACCGCACTCAGCTAATTTTTGCATTTTTAGTAGAGACGGGGTTTCACCGTCTTGGTCAGGTTGGTCTTGAACTCCTAACCTCGTGATACACCACCTTCAGCCTCCCAAAGGGCTGAGATTACAGGCATGAGCCACCACTTCTGGCTTTTTTTTTTTTTTTTTTTTGAGATGGAGTCTCACTGTGTTGCCCAGGCTGGAGTGTAGTGGCAAGTTCTTGACTCACTGCAACCTCTGCCTCCCAGGTTCAAGAGATTCTCCTGCTTTAGCCTCCCAAGTAGCTGGGACTACAGCCATACAGGCATGCACCACCACACCTGGCTAATTTTTGTATTTTTAGTAGAGAAGGAGTTTCAGCATGTTGGGTGGGCTGGTCTCAAACTCCTGACCACAAGTGATACCCGCCTTGGCCTTCCAAAGTGCTAGGATTGCAGGCGTGAGCCACCGTGACTGGCCCTTACACGTAGTTTCTTTTTTTGGTTCGAGACAGAGTCTCGCTCTTTCTCCAGGCTGGAGTGCAATGGTGTGATCTCAGCTCACTGCAATCTCCGACTCCTGGGTTCAAGCCATTCTCCTGCCTCACTCTCCCCAGTAGTTGGGATTAAAGGCGTGTGCCATCACATGCAGCTAATTTTTTTTTGTTGTTCCCCTTCTTAATGACTTTCTTTTAACAGCATTTTTTTTGTATTTTTTGTAGAAATGGGGTTTCACCATGTTGGCCAGGATAATCTCGATCTCCTGACCTCGTGATCCACCCGCCTCGGACTTTCAAAGTGCAAGGATTACAGACGTGAGCCACCGGGCCCAGCCTGTTATGGTGTCTTAAAGGGTCAAATAATATTAGACAATATTTGCTGGATGCAGTGGCTCACACCTGTAATCCCAGACCTTTGGGAGGCCAAGGCAAGAGATCACTTGAACCCAGGAGTTCAAGACCAGTCTGGGCAGCATGGTGAGAGCCTGTCTATATAAAAATATACAGAAATTAGCTAGGCGCCTGTGGTCCCAGCTACTCGGGAAGCTGAGGTTGGAGAATCACTTGAACCCAGGAGGCAGAGGTTGCAGTAAGCCATGATTGTGCCACTGCATCTAACCCGGGCAACAGAGTGAGACCCTGTCTAAAAAAAAAAAAAAAAAAAAAAAAGGTGAAAATTAGTAGCCACGTTGCGCTGCAGTCTGTTAAACTCAAGACTTGCCAGAAATAATTTTTCAGTTTTTATTTTTCTTATTTTTTAAGACAGGATCTTGCTCTGTCGCCCAGGCTGGAGAGCAGTGGCATCATCACTGCTGCTCACTGCATCCTTGACTGCCCTGGCTCAAGTGATCCTTCAGCTTTAGCCTCCTGAGTAGCTGGGACTACAGGAGCTTACATGTCCATCTCATTTTTGTTGTTGTTAGTCTGTTTTGTTTTGTTTTGTTTTTGACAGAGACAGAGTCTCACCGTGTTGCCCAGGCTGGTCTCGAACTCCTAGGTTCAAAGCAATCCTCCTATGTCAGCCTCTCAAAGTGCTGGAATTATAGGCTTGAGTCACTGTGCCTGGCCCTGTTTTTAAAAGTCAACTTCTGACTGTTAAAATCCTGTAGATAAAACTTCAGGTATTCTTAATTTTTTTTTTTCTGGAGACAGTTTCACTCTGTCATCCAGGCTGGAGTGCAGTGCCACCATCTCAGCTCACAACAACCTCCCCCTCCCGGGTTTAAATGATTCTCACGCCTTAGCCTCCCAAGTAGCTGCAATCACAGGCGCCAGCCACCAAGCCTGGCTAATTTGTGTATTTTTAGTAGAGATGGGGTTTCTCCATGTTGGCCAGGCTGGTCTGGAGCTCTTGGCCTCAAATGATCTGCCTGCCTCGGCCTTCCAAAGTGTTGGGATTACAGGCATTCACCACCACACCTGGCCTACATTGGGTATTCTTAGGGCTTGTGGTAGATCATATTTCTCAAAAGATGGCAACAATATCTCCCACCCTATTTGGAATTTTTTTACTTTTTAATTTTTATATTTTTTATTAGAGTTTAATAATAAAAGTATTACTCCCCTTGTCCTTAAACCCTGACAGGCCCCCGTATGCGATGCTCCCCTCCCTGTGTCCATGTGTTCTCATTGTTTAACTCCCACTTACGAGTGAGAACATGTGGCATTTGGTTTTCTGTTCCTGTGTTAGTTTGCTGATGGTTTCCAGCTTCATCCATGTCCCTGCAAAGGACATGAACTAATTCTTTTTTATGGTGCATAGTATTCCATGGTGTATATGTGCCACATTTTCTTTATCCAGTCTATCATTGATGGGCGTTTGGGTTGGTTCCAAGTCCTTGCTATTGTAAATAGTGCTGCATTAAATATACGTGTGCATGTGTCTTTATAGTAGAATGATTTATAATCTTTGGATATATACCCAACAGTGAGATTGCTGGGTCAAATGTTATTTCTGGTTCTAGATCCTTGAGGAATTGCCACACTGTCTTCCACAATGATTGAACTAATTTACACTCCCACCAACAGTACAAAAGTGTTCCTATTTCTCCATGTCCTCTCCAGCACCTGTGGTTTCCTGACTTTTTAATGATCACCATTCTAATTGGCATGAGATGGTAATTCATCATGGTTTTGATTTGCATTTCTTTAATGACCAGTGGTGATGAGCTTTTTAAAATATGTTTGTTGGCCGCATAAATGTCTTCTTTTGAGAAGTGTCTTCATAATCCTTCACCTACTTTTTGATGGGGTTCTTTTTTTTTTTTCTTGTAAACTTGTTTAAGTTCCTTGTAGATTCTGGACATTAGACCTTTGTCAGATGGATAGATTGCAAACATTTCCTCCCATTCTGTAGGCTGCCCGTTCACTCTGATGATAGTTCCTTTTGCTGTGCGGAAGCTTTTTATTTTAATTAGATCCCATTTGTTAATTTTGGCTTTTGTTGCCATTACTTTTGGTGTTTTAGTCATGAAGTCTTTGCCCATGTGCCCATGCCTATGTCTTGAATGGTATTGCCTAGGTTTTCTTCTAGGGTTTTTATGGTTTTAGGTCTTATGGTTAAGTCTTTAGTCCATCTTGAGTTAATTTTTGTATAAGGTGTAAGGAAAGGGTCCAGTTGCAGTTTTCTGCTTATGGCCAGCCAGTTTCCCCAATACCATTTATTAAATAGGGAATCCTTTCCCCATTGCTTGTTCTTATCAGGTCTGTCAAAGATCAGATGGTTGTAGATATGTGGTGTTATTTCTGAGGCCTCTGTTCTGGTCCATTGGTCTATATATCTGTTTTGGTACCAGTACCATGCTGTTTGATTACTGTAGCCTTGTAGTATAGTTTGAAGTCATGTAGCTTGATGCCTCCAGCTTTGTTCTTTTTGCTTAGGATTGTCTTGGCTATACAGGCTCTTTTTTAGTTCCATATGAAATTTAAAGTCGTTTTTTTCTAATTCTGTGAAGAAAGTCAATGGTAGCTTGGTGGGAATAGCATTGAATCTATAAATTACTTTGGGCAGTATCAATATCATGATATTGATATTTCCTCTCCATGAGCATGGAATGTTCTTCCATTTGTTCATGTCCTCTCTTATTTGCCTTCACATCTCTTGTAATTTGTATTCCTAGGTATTTTATTCTCTTTGTAGCAATCTGTCTATTATTGGTGTATAGGAATGCTTGTGATTTCTGCACATTGATTTTGTATTGTGAAACTTTGCTGAAGTTGCTTATCAGCTTAAGGAGATTTTGGGCTGAGACAATGGAGTTTTCTAAATATACAATCATGTCCTCTGCAGAGACAATTCGCTTTCCTCACTTTCTATTTGAATACCCTTTATTTCTTCTTCTTGCCTGATTGCCCTGGCCAGAACTTCCAATACTGTGTTGAATAGGGTGGTGAGAGAGGGCATCCTTGTCTTGAGCCAATTTTCTTTTTTTTTTTTTTTGAGATGGAGTCTTGCTCTGTCACCCAGGCTGGAATGCAATGGCGTGATCTCAGCTCACCGCAACCTCCACCTCCCAGGTTAAAGCTATTCTCTTGCCTCAGTCTCCTGAGTAGCTAGGATTACAGACACGTGCCGCCATGCCTAAGTTTTGTATTTTTAGTAAAGACAGGGTTTCACCATGTTGGCCAGGCTGGTCTCGAACTCCTGACCTCGTGATCTGCCCATCTAGGCCTTCCAAAGTTCTGGGATTACAGGTGGGAACCACTGCGCCCAGACTTGTCCTGGTTTTCAAAGAGAATGCTTCCAGCTTTTGCCCATTCAGCATGATATTGACTATGGGTTTGTCATAAAGGCTCTTATCATTTTGAGATATGCTCCATTGATACCTAGTTTATTGAGTGTTTTTAGCATGAAGGGGTATCGAATTTTATTGAAGGCTTTGTCTGAATCTATTGAGATAGTCATGTGTTTTTTGTCATTGGTTCTGTTTATGTGATGGATCATGTTTATTGATTAGCATATGTTGAACCAGCCTTGCATCCCAGGGATGAAGCTGACTTGATTGTGATGGATAAGCTTTTTGATGTGCTGCTGGATTCGGTTTGCCAGTATTTTATTGAGGATTTTTGCATTGATGTTCATCAGGGATATTGGCCTGAAACTTTTTTTTTTTTTTTGGTCATGTCTCTGCCACATTTTGGTATCAGGATGATGCTGGCTTGATAAAATGAGTTAGGGAGGAGTCCCTCTTTTTCTATTGTTTGTAATAGTTTCAGAAGGAATGGTACCAGCTCTTCTTTGTACCTCTGGTGGAATTCAGCTGTAAATCTGTCTGGTCCTGGGATTATTTTGGTTGGTAGGCTATTACTGCCTCAATTTCAGAACTTGTTACTGGTCTGTTCAGGGGTTAAATTTCTTCCTGGTTTAGTCTTGGAATGATGTATGTGTCCAGGAATTTATCCATTTCTTCTAGATTTTCTAGATTTTTTTTTTTTTTTTTTGAGATGGAGTTTCACTTTTGTTGCCCAGGCTGGAGTGCAATGGTGTGATCTTAGCTCACCGCAACCTCTGCCTCCCGGGCTCAAGCAATTCTCCTGCCTCAGCCTCCCAAGTAGCTAGGATTACAGGCATGCACCCACCATGACGCTGGCTAATTTTGTATTTTTAGTAGAGACAGGGTTTCTCCATCTTGGTCAGGCTGGTCTTGAATTCCTGATCTCGGGTGATCTGCCCGCCTCGGCTTCCAAAGTGCTGGGATCACAGGCATGAGCCCCTTCGCCCAGCCGATTTTCTAGTTTATTTGTGATGAGGTGTTTATAGTATTCTCTGATGGTAGTTTGCATTTCTGTGGGATCAGTGGTGACATCCCTTTATCATTTTTTTTTTTTTTTTATACAGAGTTTCACTCTTGTGGCCCAGGCTGGAGTGCAATGGCACGGTCTTGGCTCATTGCAACCTCCGCCTCACAAGCAATTCTCCTGTTTCAGCCTCCCGAAGTAGCTGAGATTACAGCAGCCCACCACCATGCCCAGTTAATATTTGTAGTTTTAGGAGAGACAGGGTTTCACCATGTTGACCAGGCTGGTCTTGAACTCCTGATCTCAGGTGATCTGCACACCTTGGCCTCCCAGAGTGCTGGGATTACAGGCGTGAGCCACTGTGCCCAGCCCCTTTATCATTTTTTATTGTGTCTGTTTGATTGTTCTCTCTTTTCTTCTTTATTATCCTAGGTAGCGGTCTGTTAATCTTTTCAAAAAACCAGCTCCTGTATTTATTGACTTTTCGAAGGGTTTTTGTGTCTCTATCTCCTTCAGTTCTGCTCTGATCTTAGTTATTTCTTGTCTTCTGCTAGGTTTTGAAATATGTTTGCTCTTGATTCCTTAGTAATTTTATTTTTATTTTATTTTTATTTATTTATTTTGAGACAGAGTCTCACTCTGTTGCCCAGGCTGGAGTGCAGTGGCATGATCTTGGCTCACCACAACCTCCGCCTCCCAGGTTGAGTGATTCTCCTGCCTCAGCCTCCTGGTAGCTGAGACTACAGGTGTGCACCATAATGCCTGTAAAATTTTTGTATTTTTAGTAGAGACAGGGTTTCCTTGTGTTGGCCAGGTTGGTCTCGAACTCCTGACCTCATGATCTGCTCACCTTGGCCTCCCAAAGTGCTGGGATTACAGGCGTGAGCCACCACACCCAGCCTTCTAGTTATTTTAATTGTGATGTTAGGGTGTCAATTTTAGATCTTTCCCACTTTCTCATGTGGGCATTTAGTGCTATAAATTTCCCTCTAAATACTGCTTTAGCTGTGTCCCAGAGATTCTGGTACGTTGTGTCTTTGTTCTCATTGGTTTCAAAGAACTTATTTACCCAGTAGTCATTCAGGAGCAGGTTGTTCAGTTTCCCTGTAGTTGTGCAGTTTTGAGTGAGTTTCTTAATCCTAATTCTAATTTGATTGCATTGTGGTCTAAGAGACTGTTATGATTTCCGTTCTTTTGCATTTGCTGAGGAGTGTCTTACTTTCAATTATGTGTCAATTTTAGAATAATTGTTATGTGGTGCTGAGAAGAATGCATATTCTGTTGACTTGGGGTGGACAGTTCTGTAGATGTCTATTAGGTTTGCTTGCTCCAGAACTGAGTTCAAGTCCTGAGTATCCTTGTTAATTTTCTGTCTTGTTGATCTGTCTAATATTGACAGTGGGGTGTTAAAGTCTCCCACTATTATTGTGTAGGAGTCTAAGTCTCTTTGCAGGTCTCTAAGAACTTGCTTTATGAATCTGGGTGCTCCTGTATTGGGTGCATATATATTTAGGAGAGTTAGCTCTTCTTGATGCATTGATCCCTTTACCATTATGTAATGCCCTTCTTTGTCTTTTAAAATCTTGGTTGGTTTAAAGTCATTTTTATCAGAGACTAGGATTGCAGCCCCTGCTTTTTTTTTGCTTTCCATTTGCTGGGTAAATATTCCTCCATCCCTTTATTTTGAGCCTATTTGTGTCTTTGCATGTGAGATGGGTCTCCTGAATACAGCACATGGATGGGTCTTGACTCTATCCAATTTGCCAGTTTGTGTCCTTTTCCCCATCCCCTCAACCCCCCACCCAAGATGGAGTCTTGCTCTGTTGCCCAGGCTGGGGTGCAGTGCACGATCTTGGCTCACTACAACCTCCACTTCCCAGGTTCAAGCAATTCTCCTGCTTCAGCCTCCCAAGTAGCTGGATTTACAGGCTCAAGCTACCACACCCGGCTAATTTTTTTTGTATTTTTAGTAGAGATGGGTTTCACCATGTTGGCCAGGCTGGTCTCAAACTCCTAACCTTGTGATCTGCCCACCTTGGGATCCCAAAGTGCTGGGATTACAGGCATGAGCCACTGTGCCTGGCCAAGAACAACTTTTTCTTAATCTAATTTTTTTGCAGGAGAGGAATGTTTGCAAATTTCCAAGTCAGAACTGGAAATCCCAGTGCAGCAATGCCTGTGATGCACACAAGGTGGCGCTAGAGGACATAGCATCTTTCAGAGCTCCCGGGTACTGATTTTTTTCAAATGAGAAAGGTATTTAATGCTGCTTCATCTTCTGGCTTTTCATCAATGTGGAGGCCCACCCTATAGTTTTAGCAATTCAGTGGTGCTCAAAGGAGAATTTCCCCCTCCTCGTTTTCAAATATCTATTTCATCTGATTTCTTTTCCCTGCTGCCTCATAGATTCACCCATGAGCCAAAATAATCTTCGAAACAAAAATATGAACAGGGCCTACCAGAACACTTGTAAAAAAAGATTTTGAGTAGGTGTGTGTGTTTCCTCTTTGAGGCTGTAATTAGTGAGATGGAAATAATCAATCTCCCCCATAGGTTCTGTGTGTGTGTGTGTGTGTGTGTGTGTGTGTGTATGTATTTTTTCCTTGGTGTTTTGAAAGGCCTTAACATGGCCGCCTCATCTAAAACCACCTTTGAGCCCTAATAAAGTCTATCAAGGACCACTTATCTTCACACCACACTCACATATTTTTGGATCCAGGAAGGATTACAGAGTCATTTTAGACAGTCAGCTGGTATAGAAAAGCCAGCAGAAGGGAGAGATACTGCAAAATCCCACAGGGGCCCCAGCTTGAGCCAGGGCCAGCGAGTATCATATCAGCAGCTGGGGCAGGACGGAGATGATCTGCATCAACAAGCCTGCTCCCTCTTGGGAAGATGCCTCCCAGGGGTAACTGAGGTCCAACCTAGTCATAGCTATTCTTCCTGCTTTCCTTATGTTTCTTCTCTGCTTCTGAAATTTAGGGTTGCCCAGCCAACACTTTCTCTTGCTCCTTTTCCCATCCTGATTCCCCATTCTCAACTAGAAGAGTAGAAAGGACAATTCCAAAGAAAATAAATCGGCTGGGCGTGGTGGCTCACGCCCATAATCCCAGCACTTTGGGAGGACAAGGCAGGCAGATCACGAGGTCAGGTGTTCAAGACCAGCCTGACCAACATGGTGAAACCCCGTCTCTATTAAAAATACAAAAATTAGCTGGGCATGGTGGCGCACACCTGTAATCCCAGCTACTCAAGAGGCTAAGGCAGGAGAATCACCTGAACTCTGGAGGTGGTGGTTGCAGTGAGCCGAGATCATGCCACAGCACTTCAGCCTGGGTGACACAGTAAGACTCCATCTCAAAAAAAAAAAAAAAGAAAGAAGTCATAAGCCATTAATCTTTCCATCCTATATAAATGAATGTCTTGTGTGTGTATTTGTGTGTTGTCTAGACTAGATATGGATTCTCTGCCTCCTAGCTTCCAACCTAAAGTTCTTTTGGCCAGGCATTTTCTTTGTCTTGCTGATCTGTTCTAAAAATCCCTACTAAATGGTATTATTTCCAGAGGGGGTTATATAAATATTAATTAATCAGCTGCCTCATCATGGTACAGTAGCAGCCATGCAGTCCTATGACTAATTAATTACTGTTGCTAAAATATTAAATAACTATTCATTATGCAGTCTAAAGACTTTAAGCCCTAGATCTGTATTGTTTTCATCACTTAGGGTGAAGGACAAAAGTTCCTGGGCACCTTGACTCCTGATCTTGAAATATCATTAAGAGTAGAAGAAATAAGATTAAGAGTAGAAGAAATTTTATCTGAGCTATTTAAGATGGCTAGAATCCAGAATCTGAGCATTTAAAAATTGTGATGGGCTGGTCATAGTGGCTCATGCCTGTAATCCCAGTGCCTTGGTAGGCTAAAGTGTGAAGATCACTTGAGGCTAAGAGTTGGAGATCAGCCTAGGCAACATAGGGAGAGCCCATCTCTACAAAAAAAATTTTTTTTAATTAAAAAATACCAGCTTGGCCAACATGGCAAAACCCCATCTGTACTAAAAACAGAAACAAAATTAGATGGGCATCTGCACCTGTAGTTCCAGCTACTCTGGAGGCTGAGGCAGAAGAATTGCTTGAACCTGGGAGCCAGAGGTTGCAGTGAGCCAAGATCGTGCCACTGCACTCCAGCCTGGGTGACAGAGCAAGACTCCATCTCAAAAAAAAAAAAAAGTTGTCATTAGGTTTGGAAAAGGGAATGAAGGAGTTTCCTTATAGCTAAGGAAGCTGGAGTTGTAAAATCAGACAGACCTGGGTTTACATCTGAGCTTTGTTGTTTACTGGCTTTGTGACATTGAGCAAAGTATCTAACTAAGCATTGGTTTCTCAGCTGAAACCAAGTATTATTAGGAATAATAACGCTCCTCTCCCCCTCTCAGACAGTTGGGAGGATTTAATGAAATGGCCATTCCATTACACTTGCCTGTTTTATTGTGTCCATGGTTCTGATCATCTCTGAACTGCTGGACTTACTGTTTTCTTCTTCCTCTTCTTTCTTCTTTTCTTCTTTTTTGAGACAGGGTCTTGCTCTATTGCCCAGGCTGGAGTGCAGTGGCATAATCTCAGCTGATTCACTGTAACCTCTGCCTTCTGGGCTCAAGCAATCTTCCTGCCTCAGCCTTCTGAGTAGCTGGGACATCAGGCGTGCACCACTACGCTTGGCTAATTTTTGTATTTTTAGTAGAAATGGAGTTTTGCCATATTGGCCAGGCTGGTCTCGAACTCCTGACCTTGTGATCTGCCCACCTTGGCCTCCCAAAGTGCTGGGATTACAGGCGTGAGCCACCGTGCACAGCCCTTATTATTTTTTAAGTAATAAAAATATGCAAGTAATAGAGAACAATCTCATCTTAGTGGTTCCAGAGCAGCCTCACACTCCCATGGCAACTCACCTTAAAGATTTAGTGTCTATTCCCTCATGCATTTTTCTTTATACATAGTTTTCTTTTCTTGCTTTTATAAAATGGGAACAATGGGCATATATATGTTTTTGGTGGGGAGGGAGAGATGGGATCTCCCTGTCACCTAGGCTGGAGTGCAGTGGCAACATAATAGCTCACTGCAGCCTCCACCTCCTGGGTTCAAGAGATCCTCCTGCGTCAGCCTCCCGAGTAGCTGGTACTACAGGCGATTGCCACCGTACCCAGCTAATTTTTTATTTTTTGTACAGATGGGGTTTCCCTATGTTGCCCAGGCTGGTCTCGAGCTCCTGGGCTCAAGCAATCCTGCCTCAACCTTCCAAAGTGCTGAGCCACTGCACCCGGCCTAGTGAGCATATTTTAAGGCGTATGTCAATTCGTGTGGAACACTGATAGAATTAACATAGCAATAATTAGAACTCCACTCATGGAGTACATATTAAGTGCTGAGCATTGGGCACCAAGCGTTGTTGATAAACCACTTTATTTTCACCAGGTTTTGAGTGCTTACTGGGCACTAGACTTTTCAGTAAATACGAATCACTTACTATGCGATTCTCCCAAGTGCTTACGAACAAGTGTGCAGCGCTGATTCTGCGCCAGCCTTTTGCCTGCATCTCATTTAAACATGAAAACAAGGCGTGATCTCTATGCTCTGCCCAGGGTAGGGGCGCGGGCCCGAGCAAGGGGTGCACACCTGAGTAGGGACAGGAAGGGGGAGGCGGCGTCCTATTCCCTGGTGCGCTGCAGAGCCAGGGCGACCCTGAATGGCCTGGGAGAGAAGGGGCCGGCAGAGGTCAGGCTGAGGGCAAGCGGCAGCGAAAGGCGAGCCGGAGGTCCAGGCCACCCCGGCGTCGTGGTACGCGGAGCGGTGGGCGGGGCGGCGGGCGGGGCCTGTATTGTCCGCTCCGCGGGGCATGCCGGGAGCCCCGCCCCCAACATGGCGTCTCACTGACAGTTGGCTGCTGAGCGGCAGAGGCGGATCCTGCTCTTGAGGGCGGCGGCGGCGGCGGCGGCGGCGGCGGCTTCGGCGGCTGGGCCGGGGTCTCCCGGTCTGAGGTCGGGGGGATGGCGGCTCGGACCGCCTAGGGCTGAGCTGCACGGGCGAAGCGGCGAGCGGGGCGCTGCTGGCGGGCGCAGCGGCCTCTGCCATGGACTGGTGATCGCGGCAGCTCCTGCTCCCGTCTCCCCGGGCCGGGCGTCTGCTCCTCAGCGCCAAGCCCTCAGCTGGGGCCATGGGCTCGTCGGCGGCCGCGGCGGCGGCGGCGGCGGCGGCCGCGGACTCGGCGCAGTGGCTCTCGGTGAAGGAGGAGACCATATTCCTGCACGACGGGCTGATCCGGGTCACCGACCTGGCCGAGCTGCCCAGCGAGATCCTCGGAGCCCCGGAGGCCGCCGACACCGACCTGGAGGTGAGCGAGGCGGCCCCTGGCCCCCGGCCCCCGCCATCAGACTGGCCTACCCGCCCAGCTCCCTGGGGTCGGGCCCCAGCCTCGGGCCTCGCCTCCCGGGGGCTGCCGGGGCGGGTGTGGGCGCGGGGCGGGCAGGTGGGGGCCGCGGGCGCAGGTCTGTAGACCGCCCTCGCCGCTCTCCCTCCCTTCCTCCCTCCCCCGGGCCTGGCGGCCGCCCGGGGATTTCATTTGTGGTTTCCTTTTGAGCGTTCCGACACCCGGCATTTTATTAGACTAACGCCTGGCTCGGCCTTCATGCCCCGGAGAAGCCGCCGCCACCACCCGGGCCCTCCCTCCCCTACCCCACGGGCCCCCTGGACCCACTTCCAGGGCACATTCAGGCTGCTTAGCTTTAGGAACATTTTCATTTTCACGCTGTGCACCCTCTCACCCTTTTCTTCCCCAGTTCTGTGTTTTTTGTTTTTGTTTTTTTTCCGGGAGAGGGTAGTGGCAGCTGCGGGTCCGCGATGGGCAATCCAGCAACTTCTCTGTGTCGTGCCTCGAGTAGATTGACACGGGGCCTTTGTCAGGGAAGCCGGTGGTGTGGACAAGGAGAGGGATGCTCCCGCGGCCCTCCGTGCGCTCTTGGCGAAGGGTCACGGGCGCGTTAGGCCGCAGGGCCTATTTGTGCGCCAGGAGGTCGCCGAGCATCCCAGGTTCAGAACTGCGGCAGGTGCAAGATCTCATTTGAGCTCTTGGCCTTGGGGGCAGAAGGGAACCAAATTTGCCTGGTTGGTGGGAACTTTCCATCGGCTTCACTTGGGTTCGTGTTTGCCCAGAGGTGGGAATACTGGTACTGGCAGTGTCATTTCATGGAGGCCAGCGGATGCTGACACCGCTCCCCCTCCACTTTGTGGGATGACATTTTGATGTGTAGATAGCATGGGGTGTCATCAGATTTTACTGCCATAAGGAGGGCTTTCTGGGGTAGGGCGCAGAGAGGATGGCCTATCTTCTGGCTATAAACGGAATGCGAGGAATCTTTTGTGTTTTGTGGTTTTGTATGCAGTTTGGCTTTCCGCACAACGAACATTTATAGGAATGAATTAAAAGCCATTACTGTATGTTTCTGGAAACGGCAGTGATCCGATCGCTGTGGCCGAGACATTTGGACGTGCTTGAGATGCGAATACGTTCCATTGTATTTTTGTGTCTGGATTTGAGGTTGCTTCAGCACTTCCATTGTGAACTCTTAATTGACTTATTTTACAGTCAGTCACCAAAAAGAGGAGGATATAGTTGGCAGGGAATTCCTGACATGGAATCATCGTTTTATTGTGTCTCATTTGGGCCTGTTCTATAAAAAGCAAGGTGTGTCTGAGTGTCTTATCTGCCTGAAAACTTAAGGGGTATTATGTTATGTTAGTGGAATCTTTTGATTTAATTGGCTGTGTTGTATGTGAAAGGTGGGAAGTGGATGCTCTTTGTTTCTTTTCTTTTTTTTCTTTTTCTTTTTTTTTTTTTCCCTCAGACGGAGTCTTGCTCTGTCACCCAGGCTGGAGTGCAGTGGTGCGATCTCAGCTCACTGCAACCTCTACCTCCTGGGTTCAAGTGATTCTCCTGTCTCAGCTTCTGGAGTAGCTGAGATTATAGGTGCGCACCACCACGCCTGGCTATTTTTTGTATTTTTAGTAGAGACAGGTTTTCACCATGTTGGCCAGGCTGGTCTGGAACTCCTGACCTCTTGAACCACCTGCATCGGCCTCCCAAAGCGCTGGGATTACAGGCATGAGGCACCACGCCGGGCCTATGCTCTTTGTTTCTTAAAGACTAATCCAAGTTCACAGAACCAATATATATGTCATTTATGTAATTTATTTATTTTCAGGATTAGAAAGAGTAGGATTAGTTAAAATAACTGTGCTGTTAAGTTGGTTTTCCTAAAATGTTTACTGTATAAATGTATTGGCATGAATTTATCGCCTATTTCCACAGAATAGGTGGTTTTAAAAGGAAAGAACCTCTCTGGCCTGCTTTTTTAAAATTGCTTTTTAAATTTATGGTCTGATTTCTCAGAAATTAGTGTATGTATGGGTGATAAACATTTATGACTGGTAGTAGTGAATAATTTTTTCATTCTTTCCATGTTATATAGGCTCCATGGTATCAGGAGAAATAGATAGCTAAGAATGTTTTTTGTGGCTATTAGATTTGTATTTGTGTGGGTATATTCATATATTCATATATATATACATAATTTTTAAATTTTTATTTTTTTTTGTTCTGAAAGAGAGTCTCTCTCTGTTGCCCAGGCTGGAGTGCAGTGGCACCATCTCAGCTCACTGTAACCTCTGCCTCCTGGGTTGAAGCAATCCTTCTGCCTCAGCCTCTCAAGTAGCTAGGATTACAGGCATGAGCCACCATACCCAGCTAATTTTTGTATTTTTAGTAGAGACAGAGTTTCACCATATTGGCCAGGCTGGTCTCGAACTCTTGACCTCACGTGATCCATCCGCCTTGGCCTCCCAAAGTGCTCATATTTAATTACTTAATAATGTTGATTAAATGTATCCTACATGTCAGGCATTATCTTATTAAATTCTCAAAAGACTCTAACAATTGGAAATATTGCACTCATTGTACAGATGAAGAAGTAAAGTGCAGAGTAGGTATTCAACTTGCTCAAGAGCACATAAAGAGCTTGCACGTTAACCTAGTTCTGTTCACTGCACATCTGCTACTCGTCATAATACTTTACTGCCTCCAACAATGTATAGTATTTGTATTTGCAATTATTTTAAATTTCATTACTGGCTACAGAAGGAGGAATAAACAGATATCTCTATTTTCTTTTAGTAACTGTTTCTTTTTCATATTTGAGGAAGATTTGTGGTTTATTAATTTTTTAAAAGCTATCTTTTGAAATACCACCACACCTATGAAGTATAGTCTTCCAAGCCTCTTCTTCCAGTGGACATCTGGGTGAATAATGGCCATTTGCCACAGGGTTTTATAATATGTAGAATCCTTCAGTTAACACTTTTGGATTTTGAGGGATGGGATTCAAGTTGACTAATTTATGACTGGCAACCTTAATGCAGAAGATTGCAATACAGAGTCTTAGAATTTTAGAGCAAGAAGAGACTTTAAAGATAATAACTTCCCTCATTTTAGAAAGAAGTTCTCTGAGATCAGGAGAGGTTATGACTTAGTCACTATAGCATAGCTAGTTGTGGCAGGGCAATGACTAGACCCTGGCTTTCCTGCCTTTGTATTTTAGTGTTCTGTTCACCCTGTAAGCACTGCTCAAAGTCAGTCTGAAGAATCCCTTCTAAGAAGTAGATCAACATTGACTTAGTATAGTATTTTAATTTAAGCAGGTTGAAAGTATTTCAATTAAAATTTTTCTTCCCAGTAAATTTTTTTTTTTTTGAGACAGAGTTTCATTCTTGTTGCCCAGGCTGGAGTGCAGTGGCATAATCTCAGCTCACTGCAACCTCTACCTCCTGGGTTCAAGTGATTCTCCTGCCTCAGCCTTCCAGTTAGCTGGGATTACAGGCATGTGCCACCATGCCCAGCTAATTTTGTTTTTTGTTTGTTTGTTTGTTTGTTTGAGACGGAGTCTCGCTCTATTGCCCAGGCTAGAGTGCAGTGGCATGATCTCGGCTCACTGCGACCTCCACCTCCCAGTTTCAAGCAATTCTCCCTCAGCCTCCTGAGTAGTAACTGGGACTACAGGCGTGCGCCACCATTCCTGGCTAAGTTTTTATATTTTTAGTAGATACGGGGTTTCATTGTGTTAGCCAGGATGGTCTCGATCTCCTGACCTCATGATCCGCCCACCTCAGCCTCCCAAAGTGCTGGGATTACAGGCATGAGCCACTGTGCCCAACTAATTTTGTATTTTTAATAGAGAATGGGTTTTACCATGTTGGCCAGGCTGGTCTTCAACTCCTGACCTCAAGTGATCCGCCCGCCGCAGCCTCCCAAAGTGCCAGGATTAAATGCATGAGCCACTACACCCGGCCTTTTCCCAGTAAATTCTAAACAGGTTATTATTATTGTTGTTGTTGTTATTTTAAGATGGAGTCTTGCTCTGTAGCCCAGGCTGGAGTGCAGTGGCACAATCTTGGCTCACTGTAACCTCTGCCTCCTGGGTCCCAGTTCAAGCAATTCTCCTCAGCCTTCTGAGTAGGTGGGATTACAGGCACGGGCCACCATGCCCAACTAATTTTTGTGTTTTTAGTAGAGATGGGGTTTTACTATGTTGGCCAGGCTGATCTTGAACTCCTGACCTCATGATCCACCCGCCTCGGCCTCCCAAAGTGCTGGGATTACAGGTATGGGCCACTGAGCCTGGCCTTTTTTTTTTTTAAGCAATAAATAATGTTTAATCAACAAATTCATCAAATTCATTCAACAAATATTGGTGGAATTTAGAGGTAAACTTGGCCAACCGTCCTGGATGCTGGGGATATAGCAGTGGATAAAATAAGATCGTTGTCCTCAAAAAGCTTATAATATAGTGGGATGATGTAGACAATGACAAATACATAACATGGCATATAGGCAAATGATAAGTGCTAAAGAGAAAAGTATAGCTCAGTAAAGAGATGGAGGGCATTGGAAAGAGGGCTCTGTTTTTTTTATTTTTTTTTTAATTAGAGGTGGGGTCTTGCTATATTGTCCAGGCTAATCTTGAATTCCTCCTGGCCTCAAGTGATCCTCCCACCCAAGACTCCCGAAGTGCGGAGCATGAGCCACTGCATCTAGCCAACTGTCCTGTTTTATTTTATTTTTAATTAATTAATTTAATTTTGAAACAGAGTCTCTCACTGTTTCCCAGGCTAGAGTGCAGTGGTGCCATCTCCACTCACTGCAGCCTCCACCTCCTGGGTTCAAGCAACTCTCCAGCCTCAGCCCCGTGAGGAGCTGGAATTACAGGTGCGCATCACCATGCCTGGCTAATTTTTGTATTTTTAGTAGAGATGGAGTTTCACCATGTTTGTCAGGCTGGTCTTCAACTCGGGACCTCAGGTGATTTGCCCGCCTTGACCTCCCAAAGTGCTGGGGTTACAGGCGTGAGCCACTGCACCCAGCCTGTCCTGTTTATATAGGGTGGGCATGAAAGGAAAGCCCAGGATGGCTTTTGAGCAGAAACCTGAAGGGAGGGAGGGAGTATACCATATGGCTACCCAGGAAAGAACATCCCATACGGAGAGGACAGCAAGAGCCAAGTCCTTGAGAGGGAAGCGTCCTCAGCATATTTGGAGCTCTAAGCTCAGTAAGTTAAAGGAGAGAGAAGAGATGGGGAACACGAGATGCAGAAAAACTAGATCCTTGTAGGTGAGGGCTTTGGATCTTACTATGAATGAATTAAGAATGCAGAGTGGGCCGGGCACGGTAGCTCATGCCTGTAATCCCAGCACTTTGGGAGGCCAAGACGGGCGGATCACCTGAGGTCAGGAGTTTGTGACCAGTCTGGCCAACATGGTCAAACCCCATCTCTACTAAAAATACAAAAATTAGCTGGGCATGCTGGTGGGCGCCTGTAATCCCAGCTACTCGGGAGGTTGAGGCAGGGGAATTGCTTGAACCCAGGAGACAGAGGTTGCAGTGAGCCAAGATCGCCATTGCACGCCAACCTGGGCGACAAGAGTGAAACTCTGTCTCAAAAGAAAAAAGAATGCAGAGTGAGGCTTTTTCATGTCTTTTAAAATAGCCATTTGTTAAGAATATGTGAAAAAAGGCAAAGAGAAAAAAAATAGCTGTATTTAATTTTATGTTGCTGGTGGAAAGCAAAGGCATATAGGATTTTTTTTTCTTTTTTTTAGACAGGAGTCTTGCTCGATTGCCCAGTCTGGTGTGCAGTGGCGCAATCTCGGTTCACTGCACCCTCTGCCTCTCAGGTTCAAGGGCTTCTCCTGCCTCAGCCTCCTGAGTAGATGCGATGACAGGCGACCGTCACTCCAGCTTTTTGTGTGTGTGTTTTTAGGAGTGACGGGGTTTCACCAGGTTGGCCAGGCTGGTCTCAAGCTCCTGACCTCAATTGACCCACCTGCCTCTACCTCTCAAAGTTTTGGGATTACAGATGTGAGCCACCACCACTGGCTTAGGAAATTTTTTTTAAAACGTTGAAATAAACATACATTTAAGAGAAATAAAAAAGCAATAACTCAAAAATGACATCTCAAATGTTATTGCATTTTGCATTGCATTTCATAGAACATTATTCTTTTTAAAATAAAGGGATTTTAAGATGAGAAAAAAAGCAGTAGCTTACTTGTGGACATTCAAAAAGCTTTCTGCTTCCTATCCCATTTTTCTTTAGAAACTGCAGTTGGGAACAAGCAGGCATTGTATTAAAGGGTGTTGACAGAGAAGGTGATTGACTTACCCAAGGTGGCTAAGATATTTCTTACTCCACGGTTGAGGTTCATTTTAAACTTAAGCATTTTGGTTAGTGCTTCTCATATTTCATTGTGTTTGCTTGTAGTACTCCCCCTCCACCCTGCCTCACACCACACAAAGACTTGAACATTCATGTTCAAGTCAGCTTTATCTGTGACTGCCCAAAGCTGGAAACAATCCAAATGTCCGTCAGCAGGTGAATGGTTAAACAAATGTGGTATATCCATACAATGGAGTATTACTCAGCTACAAAACAAATGAACCATTGGTACTCACAACATGGATTTATGCTGAGTGGAAGAAACCAGACAAACAGGAGTAGGTACTGTAAGACTCCATTTATATGACATTCTAGAAATGCAGACTAATCTGTAGTGGCTGCTTGGGGATAGAGGCAGGCAGGAAAGGATGAGAGGGACGAAGTATGAAGGAGCATGAAGAAACTTTTTGGGTGATGGATATTTCTCTATTTTGATTGTTTTACATTTGTATGTGTGTCATAACTCATTAAATCACACACTTTTAATATGTGCAGTTTACTGTATGCCAATTATATGTCAGTTAACAAATGAAACCTAAAAGATGCAAAAGGGTTTTTGTTTATTATTTTGTTTGTTTTGCCAAATATGGAATGGAGCATTTGGGTTTGAAGTTGATCAGCTGAAATAGTCACGGCTTTAAATACTTATCATACACTAAAGTGGAATCATCACTCAAGGGGAATCTTTGAGATGATATTAAGATTTATGTTGAGCTATTCTAAGAGGACACTGCTAGCCTGTGTTTCCTTTGAGCAAAATTTATGTACTTTTATAGAATTCTAGATTTGAAAGAGTTAATGAGTAAGTGAATAAATTACCCTTGTTCACCAGTAGTGTTGATTACCATGCAATTAATGAGCACTGTAATAGGAGTCACTGAATCTTGGTGCAGTGTTCTGTGAGCTTGGGCAAGAGGCTCAACAGGCTCTCAGACTTGTCTAGCTCAAGCTGTAAAATGAGAATAAAGTATTTGAGGGCTGTGGGAGACAGTATTGCCTTGAAGTTAAAGTCAGGTTTAAAGAGTCAAATTGAAATTGAAATTCTAGCTCTGCTCCTTGCTTGCTGTGTGATCTTGGGCAAATTCCATACCTTTTTTAAAACATATTTTTCTAGAGACAGGATTTCACTATGTTGCTGGCTGGAGAGCACTAGTGTGATCATAGTTCACTGCAGCCTCACACTCCTGTGCTTTAAGTGATCTTCCCACCTTAGCCTCTTGAGTAGCTGGGACTACAGATGTACTACTAATTTTTTAATGTTTTATAGAGAGGGAGTCATGCTGTGTTGCTCAGGCTGGTTGTGAACTGGCCTCTAGCAGTCCTCCTGCCTCAGTCTCCCAAAGTGCTGAGATTACAGGTGTGAGCCATCACACCTGGCCAAATTCCGTACCTTCAGAAATCCCAAGTTACTTTTCTTTTCTTTCTTTCTTTTTCTTTTTTTTTTTTTTTTTTTTGAGACAGAGTCTTGTTCTGTGTCGCCCAGGCTAGAATGCAATGGCACAATTGTGACTCACTGAACCTCCACCTCCCAGGTTCAAATGGTTCCCCTGTTTTAGCCTCCCGAGTAGCTGGGATTACAGGCATACACCACCATGCCCGGCTAATTTTGTATTTTTGGTAGAGACGGTATTTCATCATATTGGCCAGGCTGGTCTCAAACTCCTGACCTCAGGTGATCCGCCTGCATCAACTTCCCAAAGTGCTGGGATTACAGGCGTGAGCCACCATGCCCAGCCCCTAGTTACTTCTTCTTAGTCATCATTGTCACCATCTCTACCACTGCCATGACAACAGTGCCAGCATATTGAGTGGCAGATTCTGTGCTAAATACTTCACATCCATTATTTCATTTAATCCTCACAAAAAACATGAGTTTGATACTGGATTATCTTTATTTTTATTATTTTTTTGTTTGTTTTTTGTTTCGTTTTGTTCAAGATGGAGTCTTACTCTGCCACCAGGTTGGAGTGCAGTGGCGTGATCTCGGCTCACTGCAACCTCCACCTCCTGGGTTCAAGCAATTCTCCTGCCTCAGCCTCCCGAGGTCCATGCCACCACTACCAGCTATTTTTTGTATTTTTAGTAGAAATGTGGTTTCACCATGTTGGCCAGGCTGGTCTCGAACTACTGACCTCAAGTGATCCACCCTCCTCAGCCTCCAAAGTGTTGGGATTACAGGCCTAAGCCACCATGCCCGGCCAAAGATTATCTTTATTTCATGAATGAGGAAACTGGCACAGACGAAAGTTAAGTAACTTGACAATGGTCAGATAGTTAGTGGCAAAGCTAAGGCTGAAATAGATCTGATTCCAGCCCTGAGTCCATACTCTTGAACTATTATGTTATACTATCATCATCTATAAGAGTGTGATAATGGTAGGGCTAATATCAGACTGAAAAAGATGGATGTGGCCAGATCTGGTGTCTCATGCCTGTAATCTCAGCACATTGGGAGGCCAAGAAGTGGATTGGAGTTTAAGACCAGCCTGGACAATGTGGCAAAACCCTGTCTCTACAAAAAAATACAAAAAAATTAGCTGGGCTTGGTAGCATGCACTTGTAGTCCCATCCCAGCTACTCAGGAGGCTGAGGCTGAAAGATTGCTTGAGCCCAGGAGACAAAGGTTGTAGTGAGCCAAGATTGCATCACTATACTCCAGCCTGTCTCAAAAAGAAAAAAAAAAGATGGATGTGGGCTGGATGTGGTGGCTCATGCCTGTAATTCCAGCACTTGGGAGACCAAGGCAGGAGAATTGCTTGAGGCTAGGAGTTCAAGACCAGCCGGGGCAACATAGTGAGATCCCATCTCTGCAAAACATTTTAAAGTTAGCTGGACATGGTTGGCTAATTGGGAGGCTGAGGTGGGAGTATCACTTGAGTCCAGGAGTTGGAAGACGCAGTAAGCTATGATTGTGCCACTGTACTCCAGCCTGAATGACAGAGTGAGACCCTGATATCAAAATATTAAAAAAAAAAAAAGGTTATGTTTCGATTATGTTTAAAGTGTATTGACTCTCTTTATTTTTATTATTTTCTTTTTTTTTCTTGTTATTATTTGTTGCCACCCTCTGGAGACTCTCTTTAAAAGGTGCTATGTTGTTTGGAAGTTGTTTTATGCATATTCAGTCAGCTGCCCATTGTATATGAAAGCAAAACTATCCCATCAACGTAACTTTTTCTAGAGTAGTGGAATAGTTTTTTGTTTGGTGATCCCTGTGGCATTTTCCTTTTTTTTTTGAGACAGAGTTTCGCTCTTGTTGACCAGGCTGGAGTGCAATGGTGCGATCTCAGCTCAGCTTACTGCAACCTCCACCTCCCGGGTTGAAGCGATTCTCCTGCTTTAGCCTCCTGAGTAGCTGCGATTATAGGCATGTGCCACCACGCCCGGCAAATTTTGTATTTTTAGTAGAGACGGGGTTTCTCCATGTTGGTCAGACTGGTTTGGAACTCCTGACCTCAGGTGATTCTCCCACCTTGGCCTCCCAAAGTACTGGGATTACAGGTGTGAGCCACTGCGACCGGCCGGAATTTTCTTTTATTTTTTTTTTTTTTTTTTTTTTCCAGAGATGGAGTTTTGCTCATTTTGCCCAGGCTGAAGTACAATGGTGCGATCTCGGCTCACTACAACCCTCCGCCTGTTGAGTTTAAGTGATTCTCCTGCCTCGGCCTCTCAAGTAGCTGAGATTACAGGGATGTGCCACCATGCCCAGCTAACTGTATTTTTAGAAGAGCCTAGCTGGAATTTTCTTCCTTTCCAATTTGTTTGTAATATGGCTAGGCAGATGAGATAATTCTCAGTTTCAGTTTTTCTCTAATTGTATAGTGAAGGTCTTGCTAAATAAATCAACTTTGATTATTACCTGTCTTCTTGGCTTCCATCTTGACTACCACCTGTTGACTAGAGATGCTGGGTGGGTAGGTCTGAAGGTACCTGTGGTGATAATTATTAAAGGACTGTCAATTGCTGAAAGTGCCCCTACTTTCTCCTCCCTGCCTTTCCATCTTGTTTTGCAACAGTGGTTGTGGGGCGAACACAAGGAGTGCAGTCTGTTTTATGAGATGTTTAGTCAATAGTTGTAGACAAATGTAAATAACAGCAGGTGATCAACTATGGGACAAACGCATAGTTATTTCAAAAGGAGAGAAGACTGCAGAAACTGTGTAATGATTGTTTTGATCCTGCATTTAAGCACAGCTTATGTATCTAATAAATTTTAAAAAACCAAATATGAGTAGTACCTGAATACATTCTTAGACAAAATGGAAATAACAGGTAAAACTGAAGTTCCTTTTGAGTACCATCTCTAATCTGGGTCTCTGTGTCCTTCCTATCCTGGCTAAATTAGTGACAATTTTTTTGTGTGTATTCTTCAAGACCATTTTAAAATTTTGGTGTGTATATAACACATTTTATTTTTTCTTTTTTACATAAAGATGTCACACTAGACATATCTTTCCGTAACTTGCTTTCTTTAAAAAAAAACTCAAGGATATGTTTTGATCATTCTGTGTCTCCATATATATATCTACCACATTATTTTTAAGTGCTGCACAAGACTCTAGAAATGCCATAGTTTTATTTAGACATTCCCTATTGATGAGTATCTTAGTTTCTTGTTGCCATGCTAACAGATTATCACAAATTTTGTGGCTTAAGGCAACACAGATTTCTTCTCTTACATTTTTGGAAGTCAAAAGTTTGAAATGAGTCTCACTGGGCTAAAAGTCGAGCGTTGGTAGGTCTGATTCCTTCTACAGGCTCTAGGGGAGAATCGGTTCCCATGTCTTTTTCACAGCTTCTCGTGGCCACTTGTATCCCTTGCCTTGTTGCTATTTCCTCCATCTTCAGAGTACCTCACTGCCATCTCTCATCTGTCATCACATGCCTTCTCTGACCCACTCCTCCTGCATCCGTTTTATAAGCATCTTTGTGTGTCCATTTAGGGCCCACCCAGGTAATCCAGGATAATCCCCCCCATCTCAAGATCTTTAACTTAATCACATCTGCAAAGTCCCTTTTGCCATCTAAGGTCATAGTTACAGGTTCCAAGGATTAGTAGGTGGACATTTTGGTGAGTGCCATTATTTAGTTGAGCATGATGGGTATTTTGGTTGTTTTCAGTTTTTCTTAAAAAAATTTTTTTTTTTTTTGAGATGGAGTTTTGTTCTTGTTGACCAGGCTGGAGTGAATGGTGTGATCTTGGCTCACTGCAATCTCTGCCTCCCAGGTTTAAGTGATTCTCCTACCTCAGCCTCCCGAGTAGCTGGGATTACAGGCATGTGCCATCATGCCCGGCTAATTTTGTATTTTTAGTAGAGATGGGGTTTCTCCATGTTGGTCAGGCTGGTCTTGAACTCCTGATCTCAGGTGATCTGCCTGCCTCGTTCTCCCAAAGTGCTGGGATTACAGGCGTGAGCCACCATGCTCAGCCTAGTTTTTCACTCTTAAAAACAGTCTTTCAGTGCAGATTCTTGCATACCTGCTTATGCACACCTGGGATTATTTCTCTAGGGTAAGTGGAATTGCTGGGTCATTGGGGACAAGTTAATTTTAATAGATACTACCAAATTGCCCTCCCACATGACTACCAATTTATAGTCCTGATATTAGTGTTTGATAGGACCTCTTTTCCACACACCCTTGCAGAGGCCATTTTAGACCTTGTAGGTTTGCTTAATTTGGCTGGGTGCAGTGGCTCACACCTGTAATCCTGACATTTTGGGAGGCCGAGCCAGGCGGATTGCTTGAGGTCAGTAGTTTGAGACTAGCCTGGCCAACATGGCAAAACCCCGTCTCTACAAAAAAAAAAAAAAAAAAAAAATTAGCTGGGCATGGTGGTAGATGCCTGTAATCCCAGCTACTTGGGAGGCTGAGGCAGGAGAATTGCTTCCACCTAGGAGGCAGAGGTCGCAGTGAACCAAGATCGTGCCACTGCACTTCAGCCTGGGTGACAGAGCAAGACCCTGTCTCAAAAAAAAAAAAAACCTCATAGGTTTGCTTAATTTATCATTTGTGTAAGCCAATAACTTTCGCTCCAAAAGATGCATCCAATGGATGTAATTGGGTACCTAGAAATGCACGCTGAACGCTGGTCAGCAAAAAGAAGCCAGAATTTTCTGTCAGTGCCGTCCTGCTCTTATGACTTCACTTCAGAGAACCTCTCTTGTGGCTTGATCTCCTTCTTGTCCAGGCATAGGCTCATTTTGGTCAGTAATCCAGTTAATACAGACCATGTCCATATATAGGCAGGAGAGAAATGATGACTTCTTACTCCGTGATGGTTTTCGGATGTCGCCAGAGACCACCAGGGCGAGGGAGCGGCACATGCCAGGAAGAGAAACATTGGCTCCCAAAGTGTGCTCAGAATACACAGCAGTTGTTAGGCAGCTATTTGGACTCAGATCCCCTGAAAGTTTTCTCTCTTGCATGCTAATATCATGAGTGATTCCACATTTTTTAACCTATACGAAAAATACTGATAATAAGTGGATTGTATTTTTATGCTATGTAAAACCTTTTTGATTATACATAAGTAATACAGGGATGTTGTTGAAAATAGAGAAAACATCTAAAAGTATAAGAGAGACAATAAATACCCTGGGATTATGCCATTCCACCAGGACAAAATTAATTTTTTATTATTTGCTTTTCAGCTCATATTTTTATATAGATAAAATTTGGATTATATGCTGTTTGCAGTTTTGGATCCTGTAATCACTTACTGGGAACATTTTGTTGAATAAGATTTAAAGATATAATTTTTAATGTTTGCATAGTAAATTATGGATATAATCGTCTTCTGCTGTTTCTTCAAATCTGCTACTTTAAAAATTGGCCATTTAAAGATAATTTATAGGAAGCAAAATAATTTTTAGTATTTAAAGTGTTATCTGTTTGATAGAGTTTGGTAAATTATAAATTTGTAGTGATTTTTAAAGTGTTTCTGTGACTTATTACTGCCAATACTTTATAATTTAAAGGAATTTTAATAGTGCTGTATGAATCCTCTCCCAATAATGTTGAATATTTGCATGGAGCTTATAGTTTAGAAAGTGCTATTAAGCACATTTGGTGAATAATTAATGTTCCATGATGGGACACATTGGAGTGGACACATTTGGATCCCTAGAGCTTTTACTGAAACCTGTAGTTGGCTGAATTACTAGGTCAGAGCACATTGTGTAGCACTTTTAGATTAACAATAAGATGCGTAATTTGCAAAGCATTTTATGCATATTGTAGGTTTAGTAATGCTAATAACTATGGATTCAGCATTCAAGTAGTGGTTTTATACTAACAAAATATTAACATTCAGTTTGTATTTGTAATGGATCTTTTCTGTGTTTACTATATTTGCTTTGTGTTCTGTAGTTTGTGTTACTGATTTCAAATGTGTAAAGTCTAATATAGTCGATGTAGCTATTTATGGGGCAGGGTAGAAAATCTGGACCTTCTATCTCTATGACATGTTTTCTTTTCTTTTTTTTTTAACTGTTGAAATAATTAAGAATGTTGGCCAGGTGCGGTGGCTTAGGCCTGTAATCCCACCACTTTGGGATACTGAGGTGGGAGGATCGCTTGAGCCCAGGAGTTTGAGACCAGCCTGGGTAACATAGGAAGACCTTGTCTCTACAAATAATTTAAAAATTAACTGAGCATGGTGGCACAAGCCTGTAGGCCCAGCCAATTGGGAGGCCGAGGTGGGAGGATCGCCTGAGCCCTAGGAGGTTAAGGCTGCACTGAGCCTTGATAGTGCCACTGCACTCCAGCCTGGATGACAGTGAGACCTTGTCTCATTTTCAAAAAAAAGAAGAATGTTAAAGGAGAACGTGTGTCAATATATTTACATTAAAACAGTGGTAGGTAATAGAATTTCCTTCATTTCTTGATACTAATTCTGTTATAAGTAGAATTTTCGATGCCAAAAAAGAAGTAGCACTTGAATATAAATTTCCTCAGCAAGGCAATTTACTCTATAGAAGGATGTGGCTCATAGATGGAACAATGGCGAGTCTACACCTGGGCAAGAGGGAAGGGATACTTATGCCTAATGGAGGTTGCCCTACTGCGTGTCATTCTCCTATTGGCTAGGGTTAGACCGCACAAGCTAGACTAATCCTGATTGGCTATTTTAAAGAGAGCAGGGGTCCGCGCTGGAGTGGCTGGACTCCAGCTGGTTTGGTGGTTTGGTGGGAAGGACCGTTACAGGCAGATGAGAGCAGGTAGCCAGGAGTGACCTAGGTCAAAGAAGGTGACCAGAGCAGGTGACTGAAGAAAGTGACTGGGATGAGTCAGGATGGAGCCATGGGGCCGGGGGAACAGATGTGAACTACTGATTAGAACTGGTGGAGAAGGTTGTTTACTGAAACTACAAGGAAGTTAAACTTTAAAATAGAGAAAGAATAAGAGAGCTGAACATACTGACATTGATTCTTTGAAGAGAAACTTGGAGTTTACTATATCTAACAATTCCTTCTTAATCATTCAGTTACAGAGTAGCTGAAAAACAACTACTTTTTTTTTTTTTTTTTTTTTTTTAATGTGGAAAGGAGAAAATGGATGGAAAGGTAAAAATACAGTTGGGGAACTTTGGAGGAAGCTTTTTTTTTTTCAGACAGAGTTTGCCCAGGCTGGAGTGCAATGACGTGATCTCTACTCACTGCAACCTTTGCCTCCTGGGTTCAGGTGATTTTTCTGCCTCAGCCTCCCTAGCAGCTGGGGTTACAGGTACCCCCCACTATGCCGGCCAAATTCAGATATTTTTACTAGAGACGGGGTTTTACCATGTTGGCCAAGCTGGTCTGGAACTCCTGACCTCAGGTGATCCACCCGCCTCAGCCTCCCAAAGTGCTGGAATTACAGGCTTAAGGCACTGTTCCCTGCTGGAAGCATTTTTTCAGTTAGTTTATAAGTAAAGTTTCCTTTCCCTCAGGGGTTCTGAACCTAAATAGGATTCAGAGTTGCATGGGATCTATGAATAGAATTCATGGCATCTGTGACCTTGGATGGAAAAATCTTTATTTTCATATACCTTTAGCTGAAATTGAGCATTTTGTTTTGTTTTCTTTTTTTTCTCCACCTCCCCGGTTCAAGCGATTCTGCCTCAGCCTCCTGAGTAACTGGGATTACAGGTGTGCGCCACCACACCTGGCTGATTTTTGTATTTTTGGTAGAGATGGAGTTTCACCATGTTGGCCAGGCTAGTCTGGTACTCCTGACCTCAAGTAATCTGCTTGCCTCGGCTTCCCGGAGTGCTGGGATTACATGCATGAGCCACTGCACCCAGCCAGAGTTCACCATTTTCTTCCCACTGAAGGCAGTCAACAAACCCAAGTAGTATTGGCAGTGTTCTCACATGTACATTACTAAAAAATTAGTAACAAGCAATTTTTTCAAAATAGAACAATGTTTTTTGTTGTTGTTGTTGTTTTAAATACAATGTCTCACTCTGTTGCCCAGGCTGAGTGCAGTGGTATAATTATAGCTCACTGAAGCCTCAATTTCCTGCCATCTCAGCTTCCCAAGTAGCTGGGACTATAGGCTCACACTACTGTGCCTGACTAATTTTTTATTTTTTTAAATTTTTTGTAGAGATGGGGTCTCACTAGGTTGCCCAGGCTGGTCTTGAACTCCTGAGCTCAAGTTGTCCACCCACCTTGGCCTCCTGAAGTGCTGGGATTACAGATGTGAGCCACTGTGCTCTGCCAAAATAGAACAATTTTTTTTTGTTCACCAAGTATTTTGGGTTTTTCCCCTCTTGTCTGAGGAGAATGTTGGTCAGCTGAAAGTATGTGAATAAAATTTAATAAAATTTTGTTAACATTAGTATCTAATGCTGCTAATCATTTTAAACAGGTAACCTCAAACAGTAACCATTGCCTGTAATCCCAGCCCTTTGGGAGGCCAATGTGGGCAGATCTCCTGAGCCAAGGAGTTCGAGACCAGCTCATGAGAAACATGATGAAATCCCATCTCTACTAAGAAAAAAAAAATTAACTGGGCTTGGTGGAACACACCTGTAGTCCCAGGTACTCAGGAGGCTGACGTAGGAGGATCGATTGAGCCCAGAAGGCAGAGGTTGCAGTGTATCAGCCAAGATCATGCCATTGCACTCCAGCCTGGGCAACACAGGGAGACCCTGTCTCAAAAAAAAAAAAAACAACTAAAGAAGCAGCAGTAACAGTTGCTATCCCAGGAGAAACATTGTTTTTAAAATCTGAAATGCATTTTTGCTTCTCTCTTCTTTATAGAGTACAATTATATGCCTGCGCTTTCTTTTGTTGTTCAGATTGTTGTTTTACATTAGTATTGTCAAAGTTCAGGAGTTTTACTTAAGTAGCCTCCAGAACTGCACTGTCCACTTGGTAAACATCACCCACATGTGGCTACTGAGCACTTCAACGTGGCTGGTCAGAATTGAAATGTGCTGAAAGTATAATGCACACCAGATTTTTGAAGACTTCATGCAAAAAAAAAATTGAAAATATATCAGTAATATTTTTTATTTTAATTTACATTTTTAGAGATAGGGTCTCACTCTGTCCCATACCAGAGTGCAGTGGCTCTATCATAGCTTGAACTCCTGGGCTTAGCTTCCCCAGTAGCTAGGACTACAGGCATATGCCACCACACCCAGCTAGTAATATTTCATATTGATTAAATGTTGAAATGATGATTTGTATATATAATGGGTTAAGTAAAATATACTATTTAAATTAAAAATGCAAAAATTAATTTTATTACCTTTATAACATGGCTTCTGGAAAATATTAAATTATACATGTGTCTCACATATTTCTATTAGACAATGCTCTTTAGAGGTCAGTAAACTGTGGCTCTCATGGTCATATCTAGCCAACTATCTGTTTTCATAAATAAAGTTGTTTTGTTTTGTTTTGAGACATAATTTCATTCTTGTTGCCCAGGCCGGAGTGCAATGGCAAGCTCTTGGCTCACTGCAACCTCCGTCTCTGGGTTCAAACAATTCTCCTGCCTCAGCCTCCCAAGTAGCTGGGAATACAGGTGCCCACCACCACACCTGGCTAATTTTTGTATTTTCAGTAGACATGGAGTTTCACTGTGTTGGCCAGGCTGGTCATGAACTCTTGACCTCAGGTAATCTACCCACCTTGGCCTCCCAAAGTGCTGGAATTACAGGCATGAGCCACTGCGCCCGGCCCATAAATAAAGTTTTATTGGAACATAACCAGCCTGGTTTTTTTTTTTTTTTTTTTTTTTTAAGATGAAGTCTAGCTCTGTTACCCAGGCTGGAGTGCAATGGCGCCATCTCGGCTCACTGCAATCTCTGCCCCCTGGGTTCAAACCATTCTCCTGCCTCAGCCTCCCAAGTAGCTGGAACTACAGCCACATGCCACCATGCCTGGCTAATTTTTTTTTGTATTTTTAATAGAGACGGGATTTCACCATTTTGGCCAAGCTGGTCTTGAACTCCTGACCTCAAATGATCAGCCCACCTTGGTCGCCCAAAGTGCTGGGATTATAGCTGTGAGCCACCGTGCCCAGCCCTTCTTTTGTATTTTCAGTGGAGATGGGGTTTCACCACGTTGGTCAGGGTGGTCTCAAACTCCTGGCTTCAAATGATCCACCCACCACGGCCTCCCAAGGTGCTGGGATTACAAGCGCGAGCCACCATACCTGGCAGCTTATTTGTTTACATATTGTCTCCCTTCATGCTACAAAGCAGAATTGAGTAGTTGTGACAAGATCTTATGCCCCACAAGCCTTCTAGGGCTCTGTGATCAAATAAGATCATGAGTTGAGGACACACGTCAGGAAAAATTCACTAATGGAAAATAAATAAGAATAGGTAGTTATTTTTGATGAATTGAAGTAGTTCAGGTGAGACTCTAGGAATTGTAATTGCAGTTACACTTTGCATTTTTCTTCTTATTTTTTAAATTTTAATTTTTTTATTGAGACAGGATCTTGCTTTGTTGTCCAAAGCTGGAGGACAGTGGCGCACAATCATGGCTCACTGCAGTTTGGACCTCCCGGGCTCAGTTGATTCAAGCGCCTCAGCCTCTTGAGTATCTGGGGCTATAGGCGTGTGCCACCACGCCTGGCTAATTTTTATATTTTTGTAGAGATGGGGTTTCATCATGTTGTTCAGGCTGGTCTCAAACTCCTGGGCTCAAGCTATCCACCTGCCTTAGCCTCCCAAAGTACCGCAGTTTATAATAATAAACTGCATCTGGCATACATTTTGCATTTATTTTATTTTATTTTACTTTATTTTTTTTTATTTTTTTGAGAGACAGAGTCTTGCTCTGTCACCCAGGCTGGAGTGCAGTGGCACCATCTCGGCTTGTTGCAAGCTCTGCCTCCTGGGTTCAAGGGATTCTCCTGCCTCAGCTTCTCAAGTATCTGGGACTACATACATGTGCCACTACATCCAGCTAATTTTTGTAGTTTTCATAGAGACAGGGTTTCACTATATGTTGGCCAGGCTGGTCTCGAACTCCTGTGCTCAGGTGATCCACCTGCCTCGGCCTCCCAAAGTGCTGGGATTGCAGGCATGAGCCACCGTGCCCAGCCCATTTTGCATTTCAGATAAGAAGAAAACACTTCTCAACAGTTGTAATATTAATATTTTTAATATTGGGACTTAGATAAGTAATATGGGGTCAGGACCTTTGATTTTTGTATAGAGCATAGTGAATTTTACGTAGAGAATAATGAATTCCTGAGAGATCTGAAAATAGCTAGTTAGATGGAGTTAATCGAAAATATGTTGCTTTGATCATCATTCTAAAAATATTAGTGACTTTGAATTTTTGATTAACTCAGTTATTCTATGGTTAAGTAGTGAACTTGAGCACTATTCTATTTATTTGGTATGTTTTCAGGTTTTCAGTAAACCTATTCTATGTCCTTTAAGTAAGTTTTATTTACTGGCAGTACCTTGAAATCAGGCCAGATGCTGTGGCTCACACCTGTAATCCCAGCACTTTGGGAGACTGAGGCGGGAGGATTGCTTGAACTCAGGAAATTTTATATACATATAAATACATATTTATATATTATGCATTTTATTATATATACATTTTTAAAAAATAAAAAAGAGTGGAAATGTTATAGAAGTTTTAAGATTCAGTATAATCTGGCCAGGCACAGTGGCTCATGCCTGTAATCCCAGCATTTTGGGAGGCTGAGACAGGCGGATCATGAAGTCAGGAGTTCAAGACCAGCTTGACCAATGTGGTGAAACCCCGTCTCTACTAAAAATACAAAAAATTAGCCGGGCGTGGTGGCACGCACCTGTAATCCCAGCTTCTTTGGAGAATTGCTTGAACCCAAGAGGCGGAGGTTGTGGTGGGCAGAGATCATGCCATTGCTCTCCAGCCTGGGCGATAGACCAAGACTCTGAATCAAAAAAAAAAAAAAAAAAAAGATTTAGTATAATCTAATTATTGATTAGCATAATAAAGCTAATATTATATTTATTTAAAACATTACAAAATGCTTAAGATTTTTAAAAATTAAAATGTTAGAGGAATTTTTGGAAATTTAGAAGATATTTAAAAAAAAGCATAAGGGAGGCCAGGCATGGTGGTTCACGCCTGTAATCCCAGCACTTTGGGAGGCCAAGGCGAATGGATCACATGAGGTCAGGAATTCGAGACCAGCCTGGCCAACACGGTGAAACCCCGTCTTTGGTAAATATACAAATATTAGCAGGCCATGGTGACCTGTGCCTGTCGTTCCTGCTACTCTGGAGGCTTAGGCAGAAGGACTGGTTGAGCCTAGTAGTTTGAGGCTGCAGTGAGCTATGATTGCACCAGTGCACTCCAGCCTGGGTGACAGAAGGCGACCCTGTCTCTTAAAAAAAAAAAAAAAGAAAGAAAAGAAAATTTAGGATTAGTTCAAATTCTTTTTTTTGTTTACGCCTTTTTTTTTTTAATAGAATTTATTCTGCTTAAGATTAGTTCAAATTCTAAAGGTCAAGAGAGAATACAGGAGAATGTCTCCTTCCTAGCATAATGCCCCCATCTGCCTCCCCGTCTTTCAACTTCCCAGCAGCAGCCAGTATTAGTAGCTGCCTTGATGCTCCCCAGAGGTAGTGAGTACATGTACGAGTGATGCATAGGCAGATTCCTCTCTGACCTGGGCTCCTGATGTGCCTCTCTTTCTTTTGTTTTTTGAGACAGAGTCTCGCTCTGTCGTCAGGCGCCAGGCTGCAGGCTGGAGTGCAGTGTCGCGATCTCGGCTCACTGCAACTTCCGCTTCCTGGGTTCAAGCAATTCTCCTGCCTCAGCCTCGGAGTAGCTGCGACTACAGGTGTGCGCTACCACGCCCAGCTAATTTTTGTATTTTTAGTAGAGACGGGGTTTCACCATGTTGGCCAGGATGGTCTCTATCTGTTGACCTTGTGATCCGCCCGCCTCGGCCTCCCTAAGTGCTGGGATTACAGGCGTGAGCCACCGCGCCCAGCCGCCCCCTTTCTCTCTCTCTTTCTTTCTTTCTCTCTCTCTCTCTTTCTTTCTTTTTCTTTCTTCTCTTCTCTTTCTTCTCTTTCTCTCTTCTCTTTCTTTCTCTTTCTTTTCTTTCTTTTCTTCTTGACGAAGTCTTGCTGTGTTGCCAGGTTGGAGTGCAGTGCTGCCATCTCAGCCTACTGCAACCTCCACTTCCGGGGTTTAAGTGATTCTCCTGCTTCAGCCTCCTGGGTAGCTGGGATTACAGGTGTATGCCACCACGCCCAGCCTGATGTGCCCCCCTTTCTCCCGTCATTCCACTGCAGCCTCCGTAACTTCCTTGTGTTCCCATAGAGGAGGCCTGCAGATTGGCTTCCTCAGGGCCCTTACTCTTCACTCTGGACAATATTAACTTCCATAAGGCAACAGTGGTATTTTGGAGAATATTAAAGTATGAAATATGTAGAAACAGCATGTTAGGAAAAAAAAAAAAGTAAGGATATTACCCATGGCAACTTCAGCTCTGTTAGCAGATCAATGGGGACAGCTTTGAAACAACTGAAACAGTGAATCTTTTCAAACAGATATATACAGTTGTGTATATAAACACAGTCCCAGTAAATACAGATAGATACTTCAGTATCACAGCAATAGAGACAGAGGACTTGTAATGAATTCAAAGGCCCTCTGATTGTAAGTCTGATAATTTCCATGCACATTGTAATTGGGAACCTACAGTGTTGATTAGAAGATGCTCCCAAATTCTGATCATCTTTCTTCAAGTTGTTCATCTTTCTTCAAGTAGTTCTATTTGGTGCTTCAGTGTCCTTCTTCCTGCTTCTGGAGCTAAGCAGGTACTTACACAAAAAATAAGTGTATGTCTTGCTCATGACTGGTTTTTAAATGTATGTGAAGTACTATATTTTAGAGTTTTTTGTTGTTTTTGGAATGCAAGTTAACATGCAGGGCCATACAGAATATTGTGCCCTGTGGGAATTAAAGGAGGATGGTCTATGGAGTCAGTGACAAATAAGTAACCTGGGACTTCAAAATGCAGGATCCTTCAGGGGATGCTTATGGAAAGAGTGAGCCTAGTGGTTAAGACTGTGAGCTTAGGCTTCGACACATCTCGCCAGCTGTTAGCTTGGCTCTACCAACTATCAGAATTTTAATTTCTTGGTTATAAAATGCTCCCCTTCAAGGATAAATAAGGGCCGAGTATGGTGACTCACACCTGTATTCTTAGCATTTGGGAGGCTCAGGTGGGAGGATTGCTTGAACCCAGGATTTCAAAACCAGCCTGGGCAACATGGTGAGACCCCAGGTCTACAAAAATAAGATTAGAAAATTAGCCAGGCATGGTGGCATGCACCTGTAGTCCCAGGTACTTGGGAGGCTGAGGTGGGAGGATCACTTGAGGCTAGAGGTTGAGGCTGCAGTGATTGCACCACTGCACTCAAGCCTGGGCGACATAGTGCAACTCTTGTCTCAGAAAAAAAAAAGGTAAAACAAGAAGACTAAATGAGACAAATGGGGTAACACACCCAGAAAAGCAACTAACATATGGCATATAATAATGAAGAAAATATGGATGGGAGAAGAGCTTTGCTGTTAAAATACCCATTATAATTCAAGTCATGTATTGTCATGAATGAACAGACATTATCCTTCAGGTTCTTTAAAGCTGGAAAAAATTAGATGCTTGTCTTTTTTCTATGGTTGAATAATAATACTGTCTTCATCTTATTTTTAACTAAAATAATGTTGTTATTTTTGCTAGAGACATATGAAGCCAGGAATAATCTATTTCTGTAGACCAAGTTTAAAACATTTTTGCAAAAGGGCATCTTAATGATATATTTTCTCATATATTTTAATACTTTCTGTTCTCTATATTTCTGTTTTATTTTTTCACTTTGTTGGAGATACAAGATCAAGGTACTTAGTTTTTGAGAATTGCCACTCAAGAAGAACCGCATTCTTGGGATGATGGATGCTTCCAATGGAACCTCTTTTGATATATAACTTGTTTGATAAAAAATTTGTGAATGGTAAAAATAGTATTTTGCTACTTTATAAATTTTATTTATTTATCTACTTAGTGATAGGGTCTCACTCTGTTGCCTAGGCTAGAGTGCAGTGGCTAGTCACAGGTGCAGCCATGGCACACTGCAGCCCCAGACTCCTGGGCTCAAGAGATCCTCCTGCCTCAGCCTCCCAAGTAGCTGGGACTATAGATGCATACCACTGCCCCTGACTATTTTGCTACTTTTATGTGTTTAAACTTACACCTAGATGCTTTCTAGAAATACTCCAGCTTTCTTCTAATTAGTAAGAAAGATACTTTCTAGAAAATGGAGGAAAGATCATTGCAGCTTCTTGTCCATGTGATTGTCATCCAAACCAGAAGACATCTCTGTTGCATCAGTCGAAAAAAGTCCATTGTTGCCTGTGCATATGCTTCCCTCTTAATTCTCTTTGGGCTTTGTTGCCCCTCTTCTTAAACTTTAATGTGCATACCACCTGAAGGTTTTGTTAAAATGTAGAGTAAGCCTGAGTGTGGTGGCTTATGCCTATAGTCCCAGCACTTTGAGAAGCTGAGGCAAAGGATCAGTTGAGCCCAGAAGTTTAAGGTTGCAGTGAGCTATTATTGTATTGCTGTACTCCAGCCTGGTGACAGATGTCTTGTCTCTTTAAAAAAAAAAAAAAAAAGAAAAAGAAAAAAATATGTAGGCCAGGCAAGGTGGATCATGCCTATAATCCTAGCACTTTGGGAGGCCAAGATGGGTGGATCGCTGTAGAACAGGAGTTGAAAACCAGCCTGGCTAACATGGTGAGACGCCGTGTCTACTAAAAATACAAAAATTCATCAGGTATGGTGGCTGGCACCTGTAATCCCAGCTACGCGGAAGCTGAGGCACAAGAATCGCTTGAATCTGGGAGGCAGAGGTTGTAATGAGCTGAGATCACACCCCTGCACTCCAGTGTGGGTAACAGAGTGAAACTCTGTCTCAAAAATAAAATACATAATAAAAAAAGATAATGTGTAGAGGTAGAGTCTGGTGTAGTGGTTGCTGGGGAAGCTGGGAGGTCCTCAGAGTTTGCAATTTTTTTTTTGCATTTCTTTTTTGTTTGTTTATATTATTCTTTTTTTTAAAAAAGCATGATTCACATGATAGAGAACATTCTGCATTTCTAACTGGGTCCCAGGTAATGCCATGATGCTGAGGGCCCAGGACCACACTTTGAGTGGCAGTTCTTATACTACAGGATTTAGGATGTGTGTTTGTTGAGAGTAAGCATCTTTCTGTGTTGACAATGACACAAATTTATTTCCTTCCTTCCTTCCTTCCGTCCTTCCCTCCCTCCCTCCCTCCCTCTCTTCTTCCTTTCCTTCTTTCCTTCCTTCCGAGTTTCGTTCTTGTTGCCCAGGCTGGAGTGCAGTGGCACGATCTCGGCTCACTGCAACCTCCACCTCCCAGGTTCAAGCGATTCTCCTGTCTCAGCCTCCTGAGTAGCTGGGGTTATAGGCATGCACCACCACGCCCAGCTAATTTTTTGTATTTTTAGTAGAGAGTTTCTCCATGTTGGTCAGGCTGGTCTCAAACTCCTGACTTCAGGTGATCCACCTGTCTCTGCCTTCCAAAGTGCTGGGATTACAGGTGTGAGCCACTGCGCCCAGCCTTTTTTTTTTTTTTTTTTTTGAGACAGGGTCTTGCTCTGTTGCCCAGGCTAGAGTGCAGTGGCGCGATCTTGGCTCACTGCAACCTCCGCCTTCCCAGTTCAAGCGATTCTCCTGCCTCAGCCTCCCAAGAAGCTGGGATTATAGGAGCCTGCCAGTGCACCCAGCTAATTTTTCTCTTTTTAGTAGAGACGCGGTTTCACCATCTTGGCCAGGCTGGTCTTGAACTCCTGACCTCGTGATTCACCCGCCTCAGCCTCCCAAAGTGCTGGGATTACAGGTGTGAGCCACCCCAGCCCAGTGACACAAATTTCTTTTTAGCAAATGTAGCTTTGAATCTCTGTCTCTTGTAGCCTTATGAGTTTTTCTGGCATTATTTACACTGAGAAACAGTATCTCCTCTAAATTTTCTTGATACATGTTTTGAATGAATCTTTTTGGTGTCATCAGTTATGATTCAAAATGTTAGTTTAAGGTTCCTTTCTTTGGTCATAATCTGTCATTTTTGCTATGGTCATAGACAGGCACATTTATTACCTCCTGAATAATATTCTGTCCTTGAGATTATACTGTATATCCTATTTGTACCTTATACTAAACAATACATATAAGGATATTTTTCATATTGATAACATAAACTTTCCATAATTCTTTTTTGGCCTTTTTTTTTTTTTTTTTTTTTTAAATGAGGTCTTGCTATGTGGCTCAAGCTGGTCTTGAACTCCTGAGCTGAAGTGATCCCCCTGCCTCGGCCTCCTGAATAGCTGGGATTACAGGTGTGTGCCACTGCGCCCAGCTCATAATACTTTTTAATAGGTTGTAATATTTTATTTTATGGATGAATCATATTTTGTTTAACTGACCACATTATTTTATTCCTCTAAGAATAAACTTGTGGGATAGATACAATAGGAATTCTTTTTTATTTTTTTGAGAAAGAGTCTCACTCTATCACCCAGGCTGAAGTGCAGTGACATGATGTTGGCTCATTGCAACCTACATCCCGGGTTCAACCAACTTCTTATGCCTCAACCTCTGGAATAGCTGGGATTACAGGTGCACACCACTATACCCGGCTAATTTTTGTATTTTTAGTAGAGCGGGGTTTCACAATGTTGACCAGGCTAGTCTCAAACTCCTGACATAGAACTCCTGATCTGCCTGCCTTGGCCTCCCAAAGTGCTGGGATGACAGGCATGAGCCACTGGGCTCTGCTGGAATTATCTTTTAGATATGAGAACATGGAGGCTTCTGCAATTAAAGAATAAAATACATGGTAATAGCAGTTTATTGAGCTACTGGAAGCGTAGAATTGTATTAATGCCATTTATGCCATACATTAGCATTTTGTAAGTAATGTAAAACTAATACTGTGCCATAAAGATTATGAAAATAGTGAATCTAGGAGTCTTTTTTTAATGCTGTGTAATCTTTTTGATATGCCTTTCATTTATTATATACTTCTTTGCTTTGGTAAACAAGGTTCTTAAAGATATTTCAACCTGGCCAGCATGGTGGCTCATGCCTGTAATCCTAGCACTTTGGGAGGCAGAGGCAGGTAGATCACCTGAGGTTGGGAGTTCAAGACCAGCCCAACCAACATGGAGAAACCTCGCCACTACTAAAAATACAGAATTAGCCAGGCATGGTGGTATGCGCCTGTAATCCCAGCTACTTGGGAGGTTGAGGCAGGAGAATTACTTGAACCCAGGAGGCGGAGGTTGCCGTGAGCCGAGATCATGCCATTGCATTTCAGCCTGGGCAACAAGATGGAGACTTCATCTCAAAAAAAAAAAAGATATTTTAACCTTAAACTTAATTATTAAAATGGCCAATTTTGAGAGACAAATTTGTGAGAGCTGCATCTCCTACCCTGAATGTTTGGAAGTAATTGCTGTAGTTTTTTTTTTTTCTCCCCTCCATCCTTCCTCCCTCCCTCCTTATCATCACAGTTCACTGTAGCCTCAGTCTCCCGGACTCAAGCTTATCTTCCCATCTTAGCCTCCCCACCCAGTAGCTGGGCAGATGGGGTTTCACCGTGTTGCCCAGACTATCGGCAGTTTATCTGTCTTACTGAGTTACATCTTCTTACTGTCAGTATCTACGTCACAGTTAAATTCTTGCTCTTCTCTGAGTTTATTTTACCCCTCTTTTTTTTATTATCACTTTTCCTCTTTCAGCTACTCTGTTGCTGTGACAAAAATGTCTATCATTAGGCAATGAGCGTTTTACTCACCAGTCAAATCACATCTTTAGCTTTAGGATCATAGAACTTGTGGGACTGAAAAGGATCTTGAAATCATTTAATCCTGCATGTTTTTCAGAAGACACTGTGTTCCTTTGGTTTATTGTAGTCATTACTGTGAACTTGGAGGCTGTTAAAACTACTCTGGAAAATTAAATAGGTTACGTATAGAACAATGCCTCTCAAAGTGTGGTCCACATACCATGAATTGTTACTATAATGACAAGATAAGTATAAAAGTAGTAAACATTCAGAGACTTCATAATAGTTTGCTAGTATAATTTTGTATCTGTTGAGCATACTAATAAAATTGGGACTTGTATTTTGTATATCTTATTTTTCACTTTATTTATTTTCTAAAAATATTGTTCCACAATGTGTTGGAAAAGAACAAAACAAAAAAAACTGGTCTTTCATTGCAAATATTTTGAGAAGCACCAATATGGAATATTTAATGCAATGTTTGGCGCATTGAAGACTTTCAACAACTATGCTGGTTTTCAAATACAAATAACTCCTTTTTTTCTTCTTTCCTTTTTGAACTTAGCCTGAAAGAAGAGAGATTTACACACAGTAGAAATTTAATACATATTTCTACTGATTCTTGGAGATACTTCATAATATTTAATGTGCCACTATACCCCCAGCTCAGCAAGATTGACTGAACTTTTTATAATTCTTTTTAATCAGGAAGCCTAAAAGGTCAGAAGGACCTTAAACCCTTTCGTAGCTATTCCTATCCATAACTGTTTGAATATATCATGGCAGTTTTTGTATGTTATCTTCTTGGTTAAGAGAAGGAAAGGGGCCTGATGTGGTGGCTCATGCCTGTAATTCCAGCACTTTGGGAGGCCAAGGCAAGAGGATCACTTGGGCCCAGGAGTTTGAGACCAGCCTGGGCAACATAGCAAAACCCTATCCCCATCAAAAATACAAAAATTAGCTGGGTATGGTGGTGCACACCTGTAGTCCCAGCTACTTGGGAGGCTGAGGTGGGTGGATGGTTTAAGCCTGGAAGGTGGATGTTGCAGTGAGCTGAGATCACGCCACTGCATTCCAGCCTGGGAAAAAGCCAAACCCTGTCTTTAAAAAAAAAAAAAAAAAAAAATCAGAACGAGAGTGAGAAGGAGAAGATCTAATGAGAAGTACTGGGGATTTTTCAATTTTCTTTTGTCATTCAGTTTTTGGAAAGTACATAGTTGTAATTATTTAGTGTTCATTCCCATTTTGATACAATTTAGTGCCATTTACAATATCCCCTTTATTTTTAGCAATTGTTTGATTTTTTTTTTTCGATTAGAGTAGCACTGTACTGTTTTTTAAATAAAATCAAATTGTAGTTGAGCTTATCTATGACACAATAAATATAGACCTTCAAAGGCTGTTAGCTTACTATGGTGCTTGTATGTTTGAGGGACATATTTTTTATACTATTTGGGGTCATGAAATTGCCACTCTCAATTTAAGGATAAAGGAAGTTCAGTGACTGAGCCAAGTGACTGTCTCCAGATGTCACCCCTTTATAAGATCCCTTTGACTTACTAGATTTCATTTTGGCATATTAAAAACAATTATTTGAATATTAAGAAACATGAAGGGATTGCTTTTTGCTTCCTAATACTGTTCACATCTGTGATATCATCCACACAATGTGATTGAATAAATCTTTACATAATGAAATTGAATGGCACATTTTATATATATATATATATATATATATATATATATATATATTTTTTTTTTTTTTTTGAGGCAGAATCTTGCACTATTGCCCAGGCTGCAGTGTAGTGGCACAATCTCAGCTCACTGCAACTTCCACCTCCTGGTTTCAAGCAATTCTCCTGACTCCACCTCCTGAGTAGCTAGGATTACAGATGCCCCCCATCACCTGGCTAATTTTTGTATTTTTAGTAGAGACAAGGTTTGACCATGTTGGTCAGGCTGGTCTGAAACTCCTGACCTCAGGTGATTCACCTGCCTCAGCCTCCCAAAGTGCTGGGATTATAGGCATGAGCCACCGTGTCCGGCCTACATTTAATTTTTTTTAAATCCCATTTGGCAGCTGGGCGTGGTGGCTCACACCTGTAATCCTAGCACTCTGGGAGTCTGAGGTGAGTGGATCACCTGAGGTCAGGAGTTCTGCCCAACATGCCAAAACCCTGTCTCTACTGAAAAGTACAAAAATTAGCTGGGTATGGTAATGGGTGCCTGTAATCCCAGCTACTCGGGAGGCTGAGGCAGGAGAATGACTTGAACCTGGGAGGTGGAGATAGCATTGAGCTGAAATTGTGCCACTGTGCTCCAGTCTGGGTAACTGAGCAAGTCCCCGTCTCAAAAAAGAAAAAAAAAAATCCCATTTGGCAAACCCTTCACCTTATGCTTATTTAAATATAGCATAGAATAAATATTTGATCTGTAGGGCAGCACTCATCTTTGTTTTGAGCCTAGTTTTTATTTGTACAAAGGCTCAAATTCTTAATATTCATGATGTTTGAAATTGAACTAGGATTGGAATAACCATCATAGACCATGGTTGAGAATATAATTTTGTAGTGATGACCCAAAATAATTTGAGATTTGAAGTGTTGCTCTGTGTGTTTGTGTGTGTGTGTGTGTGTGTGTGTGCATTTGTGGTGGTGGTGGTGGTGTTTTTTAAGACAGTCTTGCCCTGTTGTCCAGGCTGGAGTACAATGGTGCAGTCTTGGCCCACTGCAATGTCTGCCTCCTGGGCTCAAGCAATCCTCCTCCCTTAGCCTCCCAAGCAGCTGGGACTACAGGTGTGTACCACCACAGCCAACTAATTTTTATATCTTTTGTAGAGATCAGGTTTCGCCATGTTTGCCCAGACTGGTCTCAAACTCCTGGCTGCTCCTTGGTGTTAATAGAAGCGTTCTGAATAGCACACCTAGTTTTTTACCTCTCTCACTCTTTTTTTTTTCTTTCTCCTCAGAAACTCTCTCTTTTAGGAGCCAGAGTGAAGGATTTCAAACCAATGGATTTAAAAAAAAAACAGTGTTGGGTGATGGCTCACGCCTGTAATCCTAGGACTTTGGTAACTCGAGGCAGGAGGATTGCTTGAGCCTAGAAGGTCAAGACTAGCCTTGGCTACATAGCAAGATCCTGCCTTTACAAAAAATTTAAAAATTAGCTGGTCATGGTGTTGCATGCCTGTCTCAAAAAAATAAAAATTAAAAACTATTGTTATTATTATTATTATTATTAGAGATAGTGTCTTGCTGTTATCCAGACTGACCTTGAACTCCTGGGCTCAAGTGACCCTCCCACATCTGCCTCCTGAGTAGCTGGGCAACAGGCATGCACCACTGTGCTGGCTAAAAACCACTATTATTAATCTTGTCAAGCACATATTCCATTTTGGCAAATGTTAGCTGATGAGCTTAAAATTACCTTTGACATTAATAAAGTTATATTTCTATAATATTTTTAGCAAGCAGGTCATTCCTAGGAGGACAGGAAATGATTCTTCTATGCTAACTTTTCTTTCTTTCTTTTTTTTTCTTTTTTCTGTTGATGTGCTACACATATCCTAACTTTTCAAAGCTGAAGTTTAGAACTTATTTGGGGTTTTTCTTTGATGCATGAAAGGATCTGGTTGTAGTTTGTTAAAATAACTCAGTTTATCTCTGTTCAACCAGTCATTGTTGAAACTCAAGAAAGAGCCACATTATAGAAAATATAAAAGACAGTAAGAAGCTGCCATTTTTTTTGTTAGTAATATATGTTCTTCTATAAGGGAAATGACAAAAACAAAATAGTCTGTCCACAAGTTAATAATTTTAGAGCCTTTTCTCTCAGTAGCGTGTTTAGAATTTAGGGAAATGGGACAGGTTTGATAACATATCCATTAGCCTAGGAAGATACTTAGAAAGAATCCCTCACCTGTTCTTTAAGTTGGCCCTTGACTGTATTGAAGCCATGTGCTCATTCTTGGAACTGCAGAGCTGTCAAGAAACATCATCAGACATAGTTTTAACCTGGTAATCGTGGCTGCCAGTCAGGTGGCTGTCAGTCAGCTCCTTGGTTCTTACGAAATTCTTCTGCTGGTTTCCATAGGGTTGATGTTCTGTTTTGGTCTGGGCTAAAGCGAGGACTTAGTCCTTTTCACAGATGTTTGCTAACAGGAAATCAATGATGCTTCTAGCCTTGTGGCAACTGACTTATAGGAATTTTGAAGTTTTCTTTATTTCGTTTCTCAAGCCAGAATGATGGTTGTCTCAGTTTAAAACACTTATGTTGGCTGGGTGTGGTGTCTCATGCCTCCAACCTCAGCACTTTGGGAGACTGAGGCAAGAGGATCGCTTGAGCCCAGGAGTTTGAGACCAGTCCTGGCAACATAGTTAGACTCTGTCTCTACAAAAATCAAAAAATTAGCTCGGCATAGTGGCATGTACTTATTGTTTCAGCTACTTGGGAGGCCAAGGTAGGAGGATTGCTTGAGCCCAGGAGGTTGAGGCTGTGGTAAGCTATGATGGCGCCACTGGACTTCAGCCTGGGCAATACAGCAAGATGTTATCTCCAAACAGAAGTTATATTTCTATAAATATTTTTTTTTTAAATGATGTCTTTGGGAGGCTGAGGCGGGTGGATCACCTGAGGTCAGGGTTTCAACATGGTGAAACCCCGTCTCTACTAAAAATACAAAAATTCGCCAGGTGTGGTGGTGAGCGCCTGTAATCCCAGCTACTTGGGAGGCTGAAGCAGGAGAATCACTTGAGCTGGGGAGGTGGAGGTTGCAGTGAGCTGACTTCAGCCTGGGTGACAAGAGCAAGACTCTGTCTCAAAAAAAAAAAAAAGGAAAAAAAAAAGATGCCTAGGCTCCATCCATAGATATTCTGAGATAACCAGACTGGGATGAGATCAACTCATTAGTCTTGTTTAAAAGCTCTCAAAGCAATTCTAATACTCATCTAGGGTTGAGAACAGCTGCCCTAACTCATATTCTTCTGATGTCCCCTCCCCACCACCATGTGTATTTTCTTCATCTAATTGAAAGGTTCTTATGTGGAAGAGCAGACTCTGTCTCAAAAAAAATTTAAAAACTAACAACCAAAAACTTCTTAATAGGAAAAGTTCTTAGTTTCCCTATAACTGCATGTGCATTTATATGAGAGCTCCTCACCCTTTTCACTACCCATAGTGTGGTAGTTTTGCTGAATATCTGTTAAATTGAATTAAAACACCAAAATAGGAAAGTGAAGGGACATGGTAGGCCTTATTCATTCTTTGTTTTAAAGATTAAGAAACTGAGCTGGGCACAGTGGCATGTGCCTGTAGTCCCAGCTATTTGGGAGACTGAGACTGGAGGATCTCTTGAGTCCAGGAGTTCTGGGCTGTAGTGCGCTATGCTGATCGGGTGTCTGTACTAAGTTTGGCATCAATATGGTGACCTCCTGGGAGCAGGGGACCACCAGGTTGCCTAAGAAGAGGTGAACCGACCCAGGTCAGAAATGGAGCAGGGCAAAACTCCTGTGCTGATCAGTAGGGGATCGCGCCTGTGAATAGCCACTGCACTCCACTGCACTCCAGCCTGGGCAACATAGCGAGACCCTGTCTCTTTAAAAAAATTTAAAAAAAAAAGATTAAGAAACTGAGTAACAGAAAAATTAGTGACTGAGATGACTGAAATACTTTGGGTTAGAATTTTTGCCTCTTAAACATGCCGACAGTAATTTTATCTATTAAGCTACATTACTAAGTAGGTACTTATGAGATCTTTGGTAGTAAAATCTTTATGTCAGTCAGTGTAGCATAAAAAAAAGTGAAAATAGTCATTTATGATCTTCCAAGATTTATCTGTAGCTTTAATGCAAGAAGACAACTAAACACACTAAATTAACACCTTTCACTTTTACCCCTTGCCTAGAAATTTACATTTATTAAAGCATGATATTTAGCCACTATGAATAGTTTATAGACCTGGAAATTTATAGATTTCTCTTTGTTGGAAAACTTGCTTAAATAGACCTGTTTCCTCAACCACTGGCCTGGTTTTCTACTATTAAAAGATTATTTAAATTGGTTACCTAGAGAAGATCTCAATGCTATTATGAACCATATTTTAGGATGGGAAAAGGAAGACCAGCTGTACTCCCTTATCTGTGTCCTGGCACATGCTAAATCTGCTCTACCCTGCCTTACCCTGGTTAGAGATGATAGTGCCAAACCACCACTTCTGACGCAATCATGAGGCTGATCTCCTTCATGCACAGGGAACTGCTCATCTTACAGTAAGCTTCTATTTGGAAGCAAGAGATTTGAATTATTTGAAAACACTAATAAAGCAAGTCAGGAGGGGTGTGCAGGGGCTGGCTATTTGATGTACCTACACAGGAAGCTAGGTACAGATCTTCAGCTCTGCAAGATATAAGAAATCAACCCTTGCCCAAATCAAACTGATGTCTTCCTCTGTAGCATAGGAAACGAGGTGGCTGGTGACCAAGCTGACCACATATTTTGAGTGAAGGTGATGATTTATGTTGCCGTTCACACTCCAGTAGCTTTCGGAGATGGAATTAAGCTCTTAGGGAGATTAATAGGCCCTTAATTTAAATTGAGCCACACTTGTATTTGGTTCTAATCTACTGAGCTAGCCACATTAGCCGAAAGAGTTGACCTAGCTCTGTCACCAAGACCAGTAACCAGGAGAACAAAGGGTAGTGTGTTATGTGGCCAAAAGTTCTGACATCATAAATCAGAGCAAGGTGTATGTGGAGAATAAACATTGAGGGTGTGTCTTTCTGGCAACCTTAAGCTTTTAAAATTGCATTATTTTTTCTTATGATGAAATAAAGTCTTACTCACTTGAGGGACACTATAAAGATATTTGATTCTTTGGAGATTAGAAAAATGAATTCATCCAAAACACTAAGGCATAAAACTTGTTAGATAAAAATATACTGACAGATTGGGGAGGGCCTGTTTTACTTCATTGGCTTAATATGTAGCATTAGTACATATCCTTAATAAAGAAAAACAAAGGCCAGGCACAGTGGCTCATGCCTGTAATCCCAGCACTCTGGGAGGCCGAGGCGGGCGGATCACAGGGTCAGGAGATCGAGACCATCCTGGCTAACATGGTGAAATGCCGTCTCGACTAAAAATACAAAAAATTAGCCTGGCATGGTGGCATGTGCCTGTAGTCCCAGCTACTCAAGAGGCTGAGGCAGGAGAATCCCTTGAACATGGGATGTGGAGTCAGGAGAATCGCTTGAACCCGGGAGGCAGAGGTTGCAGTGAGCTGAGATCACACCACTGCACTCCAGCCAGGGTGACAGAGCAAGATTCTGTCTCAAAAAAAAAAAAAAGAAAAACAACATGGGTACTTTAAACTTCTCAGAAGCAGATTCTTGGGTCTGTATTAGAATACTTAAAAGCTTATGAGAACATGATGATGCTGCTCTAAAAATCAGTGAAGCCAAAGTAAGAGAAGTTATACAAAGTATTATTATTTCTGATAACATGCTGTTTCCCCAGGAATCATTATTCCCTCCTTTTAGCATATCGTGAGAATGGCACGTTTATTTTGAGTTTAGAGTTCTAAGAAAACATTTGGTATCTAAAAAAGTATTACATAGCTGGGTGTGGTGGCTCACACCTGTAATCCCAGCACTTTGGGAGGCCAAGGCAGGAGATGACTTGAGGCCAGGAGATCAGCCTAGGCCACATGGCAAGACTCCATCTCTACAATAAAATAAATAAATTAGCCAGGCATGGTGGTGCATGCCTGTGGTTCCAGCTACATGAGAGGATGAAGCAGGAAGATCACTTGAGCCCAGGAGTTTGGGGCTGCAGTGAGCCGTTGTTTGCACCACTGCATTCCAACCTGGACAACAGAATGAGGCCGTCTCAAAAAAAAAAAAAAAGAAAGAAAAAGAAAAAAGTATCATATTTTTATTATTGATAGCCTTTCCAAAAAATATAAACATTTATAGAAATATAAAATCATTCAAGGTGTTCCCAGTCTGCTTTATTTCTTCTATAGAATTAAGTAGGCTCCTTTAATCAAACTTATTTTTCTCCTTTGCCTTCAGCCCTTGCCAAAAATAAAATCCTCCTACACCTGTTCACCCATTTTTACTCCATAACACTCCAGGCACTGTTTCCAGGAAAAGGTTGAAATTAAGAATAATGTATTTCCTGCTGACCACCATATTTGTACTGTTGTAGCTGCATTCTGGGCCAATTTTGTGGTTTTTTTGGCCATCTGTTCTCAGCATGAGACTGAGATTCATATAATAAGAGGAAAGCAAAACTAGATGTTTTCATCTGAATTCTTCCCCAGGAGCGTGACTTATCTTTGCCAATTAGACTCTTCACTGGAAAGTAATTTGAAAGGCAATAACATGTAACAAAATTTTTAAATATTGATTTTGGAGTATTTTCTTCTAGGTTTCTTTTTGTATAATATTCTAAAAGTAGTAAAAATATTTTTGTTTTATAGCCTGTTTTATTCACCTAATGTTACATTTTAAGTATTTTTCCAGGATATCATATCCCTCCTCCTCATACAAAGGCAATTTGTGTTTATTGTAAACAACTTGGAAAATAAAGATAACAAGAAAAGAAAATCAATAATTCCTCCACTGTTAAGATTTTGAACCTGCTCCTCCTCTTCCTCTCTCTAGATATATAAATGCCCAGCATATAAAAATACATAGGTTTATATACAGAACATATGTATGCACTTTTATTTATTTACATTTTTCTTTCATTTCTTGCTAATGTGCACTTTTTTTTTTCTAGAGATGGGGGTTTCACTTTGTTACTCAAGCTAGCTAGATGACAGTGGTGTGATCATAGCTCACTGCAACCTCGAACACCTGGGCTCAAGCAATCCCAAGGAGGTGGGACTATACACATATACCGTTACATCCAGCTCATCTTTTAATTTTTTTATAGAGACAGAGTCTAGCTATGTTGCTAGGCTAGTCTCAAATTCTTGGCCTCAAGCAATCCATCTGCCTAGGCCTCCCAAAGTGCTGGGATTATAGGCATGATTGCCTGGCCCACATTTTTTTATAAAAATAGGATTCTGCTCCACATAATGTTTTAGTAAATAAAAGTTTTAAGTTTTCCATCCATAGTTCTGTTTGATACAACATTGAGGAGCATTCTAAAACTTATTTCAAGGGCATAGTAGAGTCTGTTTGGCGAGGCTTATTTCTCTCAACTATAAAATTGATTGATTTCTTACCTCTTGCTTTAGAGGTTACTTATAAAAATAGAAAGATGCTAGGGTTACTCAGATAAAGTATATGCTTCTCCTAATGCATTCCTTTGTAGAACAACTCTTGTGTTAATCTAGTTTATTTCTTAATATCAACCGTAACTTTTCTCTGTGCTGCAGCGATTTGATTAAACTTTAAAAATTTGTAAGTTTTGCCAGGTGTGGTGGCTCACGCTTGTAATCCCAGCACTTTGGGAGGTTGAGGCAGGTGGACCACAAGGTCAAGAGATCGAGACCATCCTGGCCAACATGGTGAAACCCCGTCTCTACTAAAAATACAAAAATTAGCCAGGTGTGGTGGTACATGCCTGTAGTCCCAGCTACTTGGGAGGCTGAGGCAGGAGAATCACTTGAATCCGGGGGGTGGAGGCTGTGGTGAGCCGATATCATGCCACTGCACTCCAGCCTGGCAACAGAGCAAGATTCTGTCTCAAAAAAAAAAAAAAATTATAAGTGTTTGCACCTGCAGTTGGAATGCTTTGTCTTTAAAATGTTCAACTTAAAAAAGTTCATGGTGTTCTGGTATTGTATGGTAGATTTCTATGGCCTGTCCAGACTCAGAAGTGAACTATTTCTGCTCAAGCCTGGGGCAAAGATAGAGGCAGGGCCCATAAGGTGATGGCCTGAAAGAAGCTCAAGCTCGGAATTCTGTATATTGTCCTGTTATACATCATCCATATAAATGGAATGTGTGTACAGTTCATTTGGCAAGCAATTGGCATGAGAGCAAACACAGCTTGGGCCAACATACTGTCCTTATGTTCTAAATCAGCAGTTCTTACCACCTGCTATGGGGCCCCCCTCTCCTTCTGCCCTGAGATCTTGGCTTTAGGAAACCACAGAGTGTGATGTCTCTCTCAGCTGTGTTGGAACAGAAGAAAGGTTGTGAATCATAGCTCCACTAGGGTTCTGACATATGATATTTGCATATTGACGGTTAATGTTAGGTAATTGAGGTGCAAGTAAATTTCTTAAGTTTCCCTGGCTTTGTATTTCAATCGCTAAATTCTTCCCAATCCTGGAGTTTCTGTTTTCCTTTCCTTTTTTATTTTTATTTTTTGAGACAGGGTCTCACACTGTCACCCAGGCTGGAGTGCAGTGGTGCAATCTTGGCTCACTGCAACCTCTGCCTCCCGGGTTCAAGCAATTCTTATGCCTCAGCTTCCCAAGTTGCTGGGATTACAGGTGTGTGCCACACGCCTGACTAATTTTTGTACTTTTAGTAGAGATGGGTTTTTGCCATGTTGACCAAGCTGGTCTTCAACTCCTGGCCACAAGTGATCCACCCAGCGTGGCCTCTGAAAATGCTGGGATTCATAGGCTCCTGCTGAGTCTCCTTTTTCAAAGAGCCTGCTTGACAGACACCAACTCATTTATCATCAGGTATCTTTTATTCAACATTTGCTCCTCCTTCTTGAGATATATAAATATATATTTTATATGATAAATGTATATATTTGTGAAAAAAGAAACACATGAAAAATAGAGGCCAGAGGTATTGCAAACTGTAGTTAGAAGGCCAGATTCAACCCACAGGTAGATTTTGTTTGATGTGCAGAGGTTTTCAAAAATACTTTGAATGCCTGTAGGAGGGACATGAATTCTCCAATTTGTCTTGGGCACCAACATTTCCATTATATATGGATGTATGAGATATCCAAATAATTGATAATAGGTTTCAATTAAGAGCTAGGAAAGCTCTTACTCAGGAAAGTGAAATTCTGTCTCCTTTTCTTGTATTTTAAAAAAAGGAGAGCAATCAAATAGGGTGGTCACTCAACATGTTGCCCTGCTCCTTTCCCCACCACTGAGTTCTGGCTGGGGAAAATATGACTCTCACAGCAACTGTGGGTGCTGGAGAAATTAAAGAACTATGGCAGCCTCAACACAAAAATCTTTCCTGATTTGTGTTATAAAGTAGTCATTTCCCTCTCTCTGGAAAGCCAAGAGTAGCTTCAACCATAGATTGTCTAGGTTGTGTTTTGTGCTTGTTTCAGAGTGCAGTATCTGGCATTTAAATAGTTCATCCTGCAATGAGAGCCAGTTTATATGTAGTAATAGGCTTCATCCTCAATAAAAAGTTTGAGTAGCAGTAGAGGGTGGGCAGAGTTTCTCAAGCTGTACCTGGTAAGGATTGCTCTATGTACCAGAGTGATCTGAGGGGAAGAGAAAGAAAAGGAAACAAAAGGAGAGAGAGAAAAGAATTTCTGGGATGCCTGTTAAACATGCAGATTCCCAGGATCTCTGTTGGAAGGCACAGGGGGAAATACGATTTTTTCACTAGTGCTCCAGGTGATTCTTATCAGGTATGTGTGAGAAATACAGGTGGTGTGGTTCACAAAGTGGGCTCGGAGTTTAGAGACTGCCTTTTAATTCTAGTTCAGTGAAGTAACTTTGGCCAATGGCTTAACTTTCTAAACCCGCAGTTTTCTCATCTGTGAAATGGGGACAGTTGCACTCCTTAGCTACTTCATGCTGTGGTTTTCCAGATTAAGGACTGTAGTGAATGGAAGCTTCTTATTCCATCATATCATAAACATTTGGTAAATGTTGCTTCTAACTACCAGACTTCCTGTGAGTTCTTGAGCCATAGCTCCAGAACATTCAGGAAAGATAAATATTTGCTTTCTGTTCTTTCTAAAATAGCATCTTAGAAAAGCCATATGTGTCTACCTGACAAAATTTGAAAAAGCCAAAGGAAGAAAATATAAATTACTTGAACCTCGTTATTTCATGAATTTACTTCCAGTCTCTGTAACAAATGCTATAATGTAATTAATATATAGTTTTCTCTTGTAAAATAATTAATTTTCCTTTAATTGCTTATTCTGGTATTTACTTTTGTGTGTCTTCTATTAAAGTTTGCTTGTTTGGTTGGTTGGTTTTGTTTGTTTTTATAGACAGGAGTTAGAGTCTTATTGTTTCCATATTGTTTAATTGTTTCTGATTCTTTTCTTCTTTCATTGTTTCTTCTTCTGACCTTGTTCTTCCATCACACTGACTTTGCTTTCTTTTTTTGGTAGGGGACAGGGTCTTGCTGTGTCACCTAGGTTGGAATGTATAGCGGGGCCCTCATGGCTTATTGCAGCCTCAGCCTCCCGGGCTCAAGTGATCCTCCTGCCTCAGCCTCCTGAGTAGTTGGGACCACAGGTGCATGCCATCACACCCTGCTATTTTTGGCAATTTTTTAGAGATGGAGTCTTACTATACTGCTCAGGCTGGTCTTGAACTCCTGGGCTCAAGTGATCCTCTTGCCTTGGCCTCTGAAAGTGCTAGGACAGGCATGAACCACTGCACTCAGCCTGATTTTTTCTTTTCTTTTCTTTTCTTTTGAGACGGAATTTCACTCTTGTTGCCCAGGCTGGAGTGCAATGGCATGATCTCAGCTCACTGAAACCTATAGCTCCCGGGTTCAAGCAATCCTCCTGCCTCAGCCTCCCAAATAGCTGGGACTACAGACATGTGCCACCATGCCTGGCTAATTTTATATTTTTAGTAGAGATGAGGTTTCACTGTGTTGGTCAGGCTGGTCTCGAACTCCTGACTTCAGGTGATCCACCTGCCTCGGGCTTTCAAGGTGCTGGGATTATAGGCATCAGCCACCACGCCTGGCCCTGATTTTTCTTAATCCAAACATTTTATATGTGATAGGAAAAACTCAAGAGAGTCCAGAGACCTACTGCCATTTCCCCACCAGTCTACTCTCTTCTCTATTCAGACCTATGTGTCTCTGCCCTGTTGAACTTTTTGTGAGCTCTGAGTTAAGCTAGTTTTGGAGCTTGTATTTTGAACCAAAGTGTTGGATGGCTTGTTTAGTTTCTTACAGTGTGGCAGTTTACCAGGCCATGTTCTTTATGCATAACATTAATCTGAATTGTTAAACCAGAGGGCCAGTTGTAACACTTCTGCAGTTTTTGGTTTTCAGCTTTAGTGTTTCGCTAAAACAGGAGATTCTAGGATATTTTCGTGGTAGTTGTTAATTTTTCTCCTTAAAGCCATTAAGAGTTGGAAATACATGGAGTTAAAATCCTAAAAGTTGTCCCTTACAGTTTTAAATGAATGGAAATCAAAATTTATTACTAAAAATCGTTAAATGATCTACAGACTTGCTTTAGGAAGCCTTGTGGAGAGAGATTTAGGATTCACATTCAGCCCTATTCCAAGCCCGTTTCATTATCCTCCCTGCCATAGTTGGCTTCCTCCAGGCAAGTTCATCTCAACTCTTAGCTTGTTTAGTCACAAAGCCTGAAGATGCTACCCATCAGAGCTACACATACAGTATTGTCTTTTTAAAAACATCAATGTTGTTATATACATATTTTTGCAACTTGTTTTTTTTCCACTAAATATCTGGCCTCAGCTTTATTCACGTGTATATCACTCAGCCTCATTATTTTTTAACTTTCTCACAGGTGATTTAGCCCTTCTCCTGTTGGTAAATATTTTAGGTTGACTCCATTTTTTTTTTTTTCTGAGAGATGGGGTCTCTCTCTGTTGCCCAGGCTACAGAACTTCTGGCCTCAAGAAATCCTTCCGCCTTAGCCTTTCATGTAGCTAGGACTACAGGCATGTACCATCATGCACAGCTAATTAAAATTGTTTTTTTGTAGAGATGGGGTCTTGCTATGTTGCCCAGGCTAGTCTCAAACTCCTCACCTCAAGTGATCCTCCCTCCCTTGACCTCCCAAAGTGCTGGGATTACAGACCTGAGCCACTTATTTTTTTTCTAATACAAACAATGTTCAATATTTTTGTACCTTCAAGTGTTTTTTAATTCTTGAAGTGTTTATTACTGCTTTGTACATCAGAAGCCATGTCATAAATAAAGCTTGTTGAATTGCATTTGGAACCTGTTATTTATTTAGACATATAATTCAGAGAAGGGCAGGCTGGTGGCTCACACCTGTAATCCTAGTACTTTGAGAGGCCGAGGTGGGTGGATTGCCTGAGCTCAGGAGTTAGAGACCCGCCTGGGCAACACAGTGAAACCCCATCTCTACTAAAATACAAAAAATTTAGCTGGGCATGGCAGCGTGCGCCTTTAGTCCCAGCTACTTAGGAGGCTGAGGAAGGAGAATTGCTTGAACCTATGAGGCAGTGGTTGCAGTGAGTCAAGATTGTGCCACTGCACTTCAGCCTGGGTGACAGAGGGAGACTCTGTCTCCAAAAAAAAGAAAAATAGAATTCAAAGAAATAGAACATCAAAGAATTTGAAGTATAGTTTTGAAAGAATGCTCCCTCTGTGTCCTGGGACATCAAGGATTCAGGCTAAACCTTTTACAACGTATTTATGTAACAAAAACATTTTTAAACCTTAGTTGTTATACATTTATTTTCTATTATGTTTGGTACAGCAAATTTCCAGTGTAGTAAAAAAAGATTTGACATGTCTTTGAAGGTAAGATTTTGCTATAGTTTTAGGAGTTTTTGTAAAATTCTAAAATTGTACAATTATATGATTTTGAACATAAAAGAAGGAAACTTGTTTCATTTTATTAGTAATCTCTGAGTGTTATAGAGTATTGTAAGCTGCATGTGCATCAGTATAATAAATTACAGTGTTTTTGAAGGAACTTTCTAAGATGTAAAATTTATTGGTTGTGATTTATGCTTCATTTTAACTGTTACATTGCTTACTAGGGAAAGGATTCCTTTGGTGAAAAATCATATTGGAGAGAGAAGTTGAACTTTAGATGTCTTGTGACATCACAGAACATAAGTATAACATGGTATAATTTGGCATACATGGTTTTGGTAGCAAAAATTTAATCAAATCTCACAGAGGCAACTTCTTTTTTTTTTTTTTTTTAGGAAGGAGGATCGCTTGAAGTCAGGAGTTTGAGACCAGCCTGGCCAATACCATGAGTCCCAGTCTCTAAAAAAATAATAATTTTTTTTCTCTTTTTTTTTCTTTTTGAAAGAAAAAGAGAGGAAAGACAGTGAGAGTGAAAGAAAGAAGAAAAAGAATGTAAGAGAGAAAGAAAGAGGAAGAGAAAGAGGGAGAGAGAACGGGATTCTTGTTCTATCGCCCAGGCTAGAATGCAGTCTAAAAATGGGTATTAAAAACCTCTTTTATGCCAATAATTGTGCTTAACAATGGAGACAGGAAGG